>JACRYM010000074.1:0-81027 GCA_014839905.1 Aphanoascus verrucosus
CCCCACTGCACTACCTAACCTTTGGGCACGCCAACCAGCCAGGGAGAAGATATTAACACTCGGGATCTCTAATGCTCGTCTGTCAGCGTTGCCGATCTCTGACCCCTTTCTTAGGAAACTCCGGCGGGCTTATGAAGAGCATTGGCACAAGCCATCCGTGCTGGAACCAGGTTCAATTCCCATCCAGTTTTACAAGAACATCACTGTTTCTTTACCAGGCGACTCACTTCGCGTGACATATATGGACGGGGATTTGATCGACATGGCGTTGCTTCTACTCTGGGGAAAATCATCGCAGTCTTCGTCCACAGTCTCGGGGATTGCGAGAGGGTATTCTTCGCGGTGGCTCCAGTGCAAGAGATATACAAAGACCAAGTTCTCGATCTGCCAATCTTGCAAGTGCAGGCTGAAGATGCCTACGAGATCATCGGGCTTCCGGCAATCCAAAAGCCAAGTTTGTACACGGTTCCGGTCGAACGGTTGGTGAATACTGAGGGGAACCTGGCTTTGAGGCACGGCGAGGGTTCGACGTTTCTTTCTTGCGTTTGGGATGTTTCATTCTTGTGATTCGGGAATTCAATTAGCTGCTAGCATGTTCGTACTCCTAGTCTAATAACGGGAATGAGAGGATGCGAATAGCAACCGCCAAAAACTACTGGTAGCAAAAGCCCGGGGGTTCCCGGATGCATTCCCGTCCGCACAATAAAATCCACCGCTGCGTGGTGAAATCTACGGTTGTTAGATTCTAGCAACGGTAGCCACCTGCTGGCCACGTTGAGAGAGTGGCAACCGTGGCCGCTACGGCAATGGTGGTTCCGTAATTAATTTCCCGGCAACGTTGCAAATCGGGATTAGCGGATCCACGGTGGAATCCACCGTGGAAGGCTGGTTGCTGAGACCTACGAATTTCCGCTATGGGAATGTGCCTGCTTAGACCGGCATCGGGGGAAGCGCTTTCCCTAAGGAGGCTCAAGGTGGCATACCAGAATCCAAATCTGGAAGGAACGATAGCCCCTAGGAGGGAAAGAGCCATGCAGCCGGGCTCCTGAGCGCGGCTTCCCTAAGGGGAAATAGAGGGGTTCGCGTCCCTTCCGCACGCGTCGACACAATTGGGCCTTTTCCCTCTCCTCTTCCTCTCTTCTCTCTTCTTCTTCTTCGTCCTTCTGTAGGCATAACAAATACTACACAAAAAACATTCAATATGCCAGAAGAGACTTCCCTTAGTGGCTTTGCCTTTCAAAGCAAAACTCCCGGTGACTGGGTTTTGGCGTTGGCGCTTGTGCTCTGGTTTCTAAGGCCAGTCGTGGAGGGATGGGCGGCTGGCTTGTATGTCCCTCAGGCACCCGGTGAGGAAATATATTCGTTAGTGCTAACTCCTAAGTATAGGAGCCAGCGTGTCGTTGTTGCGCCCTTGCTCGGAGTCACCAGTGGTGACCCGGGCCTTGTTTCTGGCTCCGCCGTCTGCCGGGCCCGCTGCTCCTCCGCCGCCCGCTGGCCCCTTGTCCGCCGGTGGCTTTGCCGCCCCTGCTGCTGCTCCGCCGTCTGCCTGGCCCCCCGCTGCTCCGGTGTCCGCTGGCGCCCCCGCTGCTCTGCCACCCGCCGCCCCCCCTACCGCCCCGTCTGTCGGTTCTGCTCTCCCCGCCGCTGCTTCTTCTGGCGCTGCGTCTTCCCCCGCTGCTGCCGGCTCTGCGCCCCGCCTCCTGCCCCGTCTGCCGATGGTTCTGCAGCGCCCCCCCGCTGCTCAGTTAGGTGTCGCTTACGGCCCTAGTATTTAGAAAAAAATAAAAATGTGAGCATATTAAGACCCCAGAGTCTGCGTTCTAGCAGGCAAGTAAAAAGGCATTGGCCCTTGGTTAACCGTGCTAATGTCGAATCCACAGCAGTGAATACGTTTTCCGCCTTTTCCATTTATAGTTCTTAAAGAGAATGTAATTAAGAACATGTACTGCCGAAGGAAATCGGCCCTTGCTTCCTGAAAGACCTCTTCTTCCTCCATGTTTTTGGACCCCACGCCAAATCCTTGGATAGATCAACGTGCTGAGAGCCCATAAGCCTCCCTGTCTGAGCTGAATTGAAACCCGAGCGTATGCGTCCCTAGGGGCGAACACTTAGTATGGGTAAGGAGGTTTATCGCCGAGGTAGTATAACCTTTACCTATTAGGAAGGGCAAGTCCAAAGTATACTGCGGTAAAGGCCCCAGAATAGTCCTTGACTCAGGTTGTTTCCAGAGATGCATACAACGGCACCAAAGGTGAGAGATACTTTGCAGTTTCTGTTCAACGCTTGAACAGCCAAAAGTCAGGGATTCACTTGGCAAGAAAGCAGGTAAAACCAAGTATACCAACATCGCTGTTGGTAGTTCAGCAGCGTGACGAATACTTTTTGTAATTTGCTGAATCTTGTTAGTAATATGTGGTACTGATTATTCTTTCTACTCTCTACTCCTTCACCTGATGAAAGCCAACTTTTACCCCGTTTCACTGACCCAGAATCCCACTAGGCGCTGCGCAACGAAGAATAAACCCGGAGACCTAGGTGAGGAGGAGTACTGCACAGATATGTAGTATCTACAATTCGACATTTTCATTTGACACAATCAGGCCCTCTTTATGTATGTAACGGTATCCCGATTCTTCATCGCCAGTCACCGGCGGATAATACCCAGTACAGTACCAGCACCAACCAGTACGTAGGTATTATTAACTCAAGACAAACCAGACAACTCAGACAAGACAGACAGACAGACAGACCTAGACCATCTATCGATACAAATACATCCATCGATTCATTCATTTAGCCTCCCCATGCATGTATGCATCAATATGCGTGCCGTGTCTACTCGGATCAAACGTCGACGAGCTAGACGGCAGAAATGTGATGTGACTACCATAAGAAAAAAGAAAAAGAAAAGTTGAGAAATATTGATAAAAGGGACCAAGAAAGAATCCCGTACGCGCACACATACACACACAATAGTACTCGGTACGTTAAAGTAGTAGGTGACTGGATCCCGTGCCTTCAAGCGACCGGGAGGGGGTGGGACGGGGGACGGCGAGGAGAAGGTGAAGGGGGTCATGAGTTAAAATCAGATATGGAAGTAGAAAGTTCAACGAAGCCAGGGGTGGGTGAACATAAGCGTACAAACATGGACGTGAGTCTAGGCACTATCGCGAGACGTGACTATTGGGAGAAGCGGAACGGAAGAGGAACGGGATATGAGGGGAGGGGAGGACATGAGAGTGGACAGGAGAGGAGAGTAGTGTATCACCCAGTAGCCATCTGCGCCTGCGGAGCTCGCGGACTATTCTTCGGCTGTCCAGGATTCTGAACGCCCGGCTGCGATGGCTGCGATGGCGGCGGCGGCGGAGGAAGAGGAGGTTGTTGTTGTTGTTGCACGGCCGCAGCGCTCTGCACGCTTGCACTGCGATGATTCTGCGGCGTGGCGGATCGGCTGGGTTGTAGGACCATTCCGTTTAGAGCGGGGGAGTTCGTGACGCTCAGACGGTTAGGTTGACCGGGTTGCTGGACGCGCATGAGAGGAGAGTGACCTTGAGTTTGCGGAAGTTGAAGCGGAGGACCGTTGGTGGCAACGCCATTGGGCTGAGCGAGTGACTGTTGCTGCTGCTGCTGTTGTTGCTGAATACCATTGGTATCATGAGCAAGGGGGAACCCAGCAGACAAAGATCCAATATTACCAGCTGCGGCATTCAGCGCAGCTTGCGAGATCCGTTGCTGTTGCTGATGGTATTGCTGCAACCGCTCGTTGGCAAGTTTGTTGGCTTGGTCCGCGGTCAGATTGGGGTGACTTCGTTGGATGGAATTCTGGATGCTACCGACTGAAGGCAGGGTTTGGCCGGTGTTGGAGAGAGGAGTTGGATGATTCATACGAGGAGAGGCGGTGGCGACGTTTTGGGCGAGTGCAGGAGCGTGGAAAGAAGGGCTGCCGACCGCGCTGACGGCCTGGAACGCACCCATCATGGGAGTATTGGTTGGGGCGGCGTTGACGTTTTGCATACCCAAGGTTGGAGACGAGTGCGGAAGTTGTTGCATAAACGGCTGCTGATTATGAAAATGCTGCTGCCGCGATTGCACAAGACGCTGCTGTTCCTGAACACGGTTGGCCTCACGGATGATACGCGCACTGTCGGGATTGGTGGGCAAGGGAATTCCGGGACGGGCATTCATGGCTTGCTGAAGACCAGGTTGCGGCATCATCTTCATTGGTATTCCTCCTGGTGGAATTGGGGGAGTCCCAGTGGCACTGCTGGGCATTCCCTGCATTGCAGCATGAGTTCGTGCTTGGTTTAGACCACCATTGGCTGGGATGCCAGCGGGGAGTCCATTCGGAACGCCAGCAGCAATGCCTGGTACTGCGCTGTTTGTGGGGACTACGCCAGGATTTCGTGGCATTCCATTAAGCAACTGTTGCTGGTTGGAATTCTGTTGTTGTTGCTGTGCCATGCGTTGAGCCAATGCCGCCTATAGATAATGTCAGTAAAGGAGATTGTCACCAACACGTTGAAGCATCCATACCCGTTGATGAGCAATAATCTGCTGACGATATTGCTCTTGCTTCTCCTGGTATTTGAGCTCCCTCTCAAACTTCAATCGACTGAACTCTGCTGGCGTGGAAATCGGAGGTCGTGGCTGATTCACCTCGTTGGTCTTTCGCAACGAAGCAAGATGCGCGCCTAGATATAATGTTAGCTTGGATGGAGTTTACAGCCCTTATTGAGCAATACATACCATGCTGTTGCTTCTGAAGCACTGCTTCCCGTTTCTGGGTCAGCTTCCTCATGCCCGCCAGTAAAGTCAGATATCTTGAGTTTCGCTTTCGTTCCACCCTCACAGGCTGCGTAGTCCGTCGCCGAATCAATGCCTGTTGTGCAGCGTTAGTAGCCCCATTTTGTTGCTGCTGTTGCTGTTGTTGCTGCTGTTGTTGTTGGGCAGCCGCCTGCTGTGCAAGCACCGTTCGCTGCGCAGCTTCCAGTCGCGCACTGTATGCCCTAAAATAGGGAGTTTTGGCCATATCCGCAGGGAGACCTTCCAATCCGATCCATCGCTCGAAGCATTCCCAAGGCGTTCTTCTTTCAGCACCGGATGAGAACTTGGACTGCGAAACAAGGCAGCTCGAGATAAGCGACCAGTTGTACGAATATTCTCGAACAAGTCTTCGCAACTCATCATCTTCTGCACATGTCCACTGAGACGATTGTCGGCACTCGTAAAAGCCAACGGATGGCATTGGATGCTCTGATGGCGGTCGGAAGCAGTGACTCGGGTGAACACGATCACGGATAGGTCTATTCTCGGCCAAGAATAACGCCACATTGGTTTGCTCTGGTGGTGGCTCGACCGGGTCGACGTCCTCGGCGTCTTCGTCGTCGTACGCACCATAGTCATATCGGCTCTTTTTCCGCGGTGGTCCTTCTCCGCTAAAACGTATCTTGCCTTCGACCCATTTCGAGATAGGAACAACCTCCTTTTTCCATGCGGCGTCGGGCGATTCCTTGAACGAAGGTTTGTTCGTGTCAGGTAAAATATTTGCAGGTGTGTAAAGGGGTAACTCTTCAAGGATCTTTTCTGCCGCAACCGTTCTCTCCATGCGAAATGTGAATTCATCAGAAGGAAGTGAGAAAACTGCAGCGGGAACAACGCAATCCTCCATGTCAGGCTGGAAGTCATCGTTAAACCCATCGCTCACGGAGTCGTCATCTGCGGACGGGACAAGATCAGGGGTTGAATCGTCCTCTGTTGATGATTTCTGGTCCACATCCATTATTATTGGTTGGGGCCGGACTCGAACGCGCAACTGAGCACGGTCCTCTTCACTGCTGGCAACATACTCGGCACACCATTCGGCACAGTTCTTTGCTGCAACGTACTTCCATTTCCTCTCTTCTCTAAAGTCCATCCGCATCCACTTCACATGATCCAAGAACATATCCCAATGGGTTGCTGCACGAGGTGGTTCAGGGGAGCGTTGTAACTGTCGGAGGGGCCATCTATTGGTATGCTGCAATTGATACAACCGTTTCAAAGTACGTGTACATGTCTGCTCTGCGTAATCGGTTAAGTGATTCGCAGTGCTCAGCGTCTTGTGTGCCGTCGCGATAAGGGCGGAGAGATGCATGCCTCGAGGAGGAAAGTATGCTTTGACAAGGAACAGAAGATAAAGATAATCGTCGTGGTCATTGGGGCTGGGCGTCTCGATTTCATTGGCCATGGCCTGCGATTTCTTCTTCTCAGGGGAGGCCGGTTTCGGAAACACAACCGTTGAAAGCTTACTTCGTCCCCTTCGATCACGTTTATCCTTGAGCTGGAGCTGAGTTTCCGTGACGGGCGAGCGAGGCGACGCAACCCTATCGCGAGCATGCTTGTCTGAAGGTGTTCTTTCTGTTGGCGAGATCGGCGATCGTGGGGTTTCTCCTAGAATCTCAGAAACTGATTTGTGTCGAATGGCACCCGATGATACTCTTGTAGTCATACGTTCCGGTCGTGTAACGGGTTCTGGGGCCGTATTGACAGACGGCAATCTTTTCGGCGTGTCCACATCGTTGGTCGGCGTTCTTTCCATCAAAGCATCGAAAGCCCTTTGGGTGACGGGGGTCTCAGACGGCGTTTGTCCTGCAGAGGTTGGAGTTGCTTGACCGCCAGTACCATTCGAGAGTGAGAGGCGCGCAGGCATATGCTCTGAACAAGCGGCAGCGACAATGGTATCTGGTGTACCAGGCGCGTTAGACATGGCGGCCTCAAACTTCAACTGTTCCTCCGGGGTTGGAGGGACCTTGCTGGAGACGGCATTCTCGTCAGCTGGTTCGTTCCTAGGGAGCTCCTCATTGGCCTTCTTGGTCGATATACCCTCCGGGTATGTGATCGATTCTTCCGTTGATGTCGACGCGGGGGATCGGTCTGTGGCTGAAGTGTGGACGGAAGAATGGCCTGTCGAGACTGGGGACGATGGCGCAGCATCCTGAGAGGTAGCGATGGAGACGGATCGCGGTTTGACTGTTTCTGAGGTGGGACGGGAGGCAGATTGAGCGGTCATAGGCGAAGCCTCTGCGGAGGAGGGAAAGGCATGCTTCTGCGAGGAGAGGGGGGTGGGGTAGAACGGAGACTGTTGCAAGCGCGCGTCGCTGGGTTCCTGCCATCTGTCCAAATGCACGCCATTCAAATCCGGAGGACGACATAACGCGGGTGTTCCAATCTGTAGCTTGGGCGTGGTGGCCACCTGGGTAGGAGACCTGTCGACCTGAGGATGAGCGGGCGCGACTTGCTTGACTGGTTTCTCGGCGATCCCAAGGCCATTTTTGCCGGCAAACGCGTTGTCGACTTGGAACAGATCGGCTTCCGCCTGTTGGACTTGTGTGCCATCCTGTTTAGAGAGTGCGGGCGGCGTCTGGTGGGCAACTTGGGGAGAGCGTCGTTCGGCATGAACAGTCACCACATCAGGCCGCCGCGGCAGAGTCGCCGGGTCGAAGAACCTCCCTCTAAACACGTAAATTAGCACAGATGAACGCGTCAAATAATAATAGACATAACAAGCAGTGGTTGCAGAGTGATGAGGACATACTTGGTCAAGTCATTCAAGGCGAGAAAGGCAGCCTCCTGGCGGCGGTACTGCTCATCACGGTCGAGCGAGGCGTTGGAGCCCAGACAGTTGACGGTCGCAAAATACAGCTCGCTCAGTTTGCGCTTCCGCGACTGCACACAACGCCTAATAATTACACCGAGCGATTAGTTCTACTCAAAAAGACACGGAGAATACGGCCAGATAAGTTAGCAGAATTAAAACTTACTCGATCTCATCGTTCTTGGCCTTGAGCAGCTCGTCGCGGAGCATCGAGTCAATCTGGACCAAACGACATCCGATTTACACGGAAAAAAAAATAAAAACAACTATTCCGAGGTCATTTAAGCAATAAAAATCGCTCAGAATTGATGAAAAGGGCGTGGTCGTTGGGTAAATTGATGAAAAGTGCTGAAGGGGGTTCAGATTCTGGGGGTTTGGTTGTGGTGAGTTTTGGCTTCACTGCTCGAATCAGACGGTTGGTCACTTTGGGTTTGGCCTTTTGCTGGATGGCGGTTTTGCTGCTTCTGCGGGTGAGTTCGCGGTGGTTTTGGTGGTGTGTGGCTGAAGAAGGAGAAAAAAGAAGACGGCGGGCGGCGAAAAGGGGGGGCAGCGAGTCAAGGTCTCAGATCGACCTCTCTTTGCGCTCACTCTGCATGTCACTTGCCCGCGGATTTACTATGGGTGGTGACTTTTGCGTCGGCTCGCGCTTGGAGGCAGCAGGATTCAAGGATAGCCCCGGATCTTTGTTGCTCCGGCTCCCGTCACCACCTCAAAAAATTATGAAAACAATTCGCGAGACACAGTGAGAGAGTAGAGAAACTGGAAGACAGAACGGACGTGGTGCTGCTCAATTCATTCCTTCACAATGGCAAAGAGAAAGAGAGACGAAGCTGCAGCTCGAGGCGACTCCAAACCCCGGAAGGCCCTCAAATCAACTGGAGAAGTAACCAAACCAGCGTCCACCGATGAAGTCGCGATCCAGATCGTGACGGGCTCGTACGAACGAGTGCTTCATGGCATCACAGCTACAATCCCTCGAGACGTCCTGAATACTACATCCGACAAGTCAGATGCCGTACAATTTTCCGATGCCTTTCTCTTCAATGCGCACGCCTCTGCTATCCGATCCCTTGCCCTCAGTCCCGTCTCCGACGACACCTCCCAGTCGCAAAACGTCATTCTCGCCAGCGGCGGAACGGACGAACGCATCAATCTTTACACCCTCTCTACCTCCCCTACGCCTACAGATGACAAGTTTCCCTCCGTCCCAACTCTCGCGGGCAACAAGATCCTCGAGAATCCAAAGAACCGCGAACTGGGTTCGTTACTTCACCACTCGTCTACTATCACCGCTCTATACTTTCCCACACGGTCCAAACTGCTAGCAGCAGCAGAGGATAATACGATATCGGTAACTAGGATGAAGGATTTGGCCGTGGTGTCAACGATCAAAGCACCACGACCAAAAGCTCAAGGCCGGCCAAGTGGGGATACTGCACCGGTTGGCGGTGCTCCGGCCGGTGTGAATGATTTTGCTGTACACCCTAGTATGAAGCTCATGTTGACCGTGGGAAGAGGAGAAAAATGTATGAGATTATGGAATTTGGTTACGGGAAGGAAAGCTGGTGTGCTCAACTTTGGACGCGAAGTTCTGGAAACCGTGAAAGAAGGGAAATGGGCTAGTGGAGAGGGGAGGAGGATTGTATGGAATACTGCTGGAGAAGAATTTGCCGTGGCATTTGACCGCGGTGTGGTGGTATTTGGCGTGGTAAGTTCAACCGTTATTTTTATACGCGGAATCTAAGCTAACCTAACCAAGGATTCGGTGCCAAAATGCCATGTGCTCCCGTCCCCATTAACCAAGGTCCATCAAATTCGATATGTCCAAGTTAACAAGAAGCCAGAAGAACCAGAGACTGAGCTCCTAGCCGTGTCGACCGAAGATGGCCGCATCCTGTTTTATTCCACCGCGGCAGATTCATTGATACTGGCTGAACAAAGCAACGGCAAACTCTCTATTCCCGCTGCCCGGTTACAGTGCCAATTGGACGGCAAAACAACCGGACAATCGTCAAGAATAAAGGATTTCGAATTTCTCATGGTGAAATCCGATTCCGGCCAGCTCCAGACTTTTGTTGTCGTCACTGCGGGAAGCGACGGTGCGATTAAGCTCTGGCTACTTGACCCGGAGGAACTATGTCCTAAAGAAGACAGCAAGAGTAAAAAGGGGAAGAAGAAAGAATCTGCCAGCGAGGATAAACCCAAGAACGTTGGGCGACTGTTAGGGATGTACGAGACGGGGAACCGAATTACGTGCTTAAAGGCGTTTGTTATGACCAAGGCGTCCGAAGACGACGACGATCTTGATGAGTTTAGCGGCCTCTCGGAACAGGAGAAGAGTGAACCGGAATCTAGCAGTGAGGAGGAAGAGGAAGATTGATGTACTTGTACTGTACTGCGATATGCTGCAAATACGTACAACTATTTACATACAACCATTTCCACCAAGCGGTTGATGCCTTACAGTACATTGGTGTCCTTATCAGGTTCAGGTTCCGAAAAATCGGTTCCGGCACAGCCTTTGAAACGCATTGACCGTTGCAGGGTACCAGGCATGAATCTAGCTCACCCACTTCCAAGACAAGGATATGTTTGGTCGTCATCGTCCAAAATTTTCTCGGAGCAGGAAAGCAGTTGTGTATGCGCATGAGACGGGGCTCTTCGTTACTTAGTGGCGAATCGATTCATGGCGCATTGGCAGTGTAGTTTCAAAGGGAGTAGAGGAATTACATCCCATCTCAATGGTAGTTTCCAACTCTCTGTCTGCCATCATGTTCAGTAGCTGACTGTTGTGCCCTCAGGCCCTCAGAGCTAAGCATGCATTTCCGCGGCACCTCGGAAGCTGACTAAACTAGCCACTAGCCACAATGGCTCAGCCACCGTTTAAACCTCCGGAACGGAGAATATAATAGCCTGAGCCCGGTGGGCAGGCTGACATAAGACATGCGGGCTTTTCGACGCGGTTGGCTGCAGCTCCGTGTCTGCCTTTGTTTGAACCACCTGTCATCATCTTCACCAAACCGGCCGTCCAGATCAAGTTGAAGAAGAGGGCGGGAGAAGCCCTTGTCAGTTAATTCGCTCTTTTACGAGCGTTGGGAAGAATTAGACTGTTAACGGGCTGTGCTGAAGCTTCAATTGGCGCCGCAGTCATGTATATTCTTCAGGTACGGAATAGTTATTTCGAATTGACTTCTACCAGCATGAAGCTAATGGGTTTTGACTGTAGCAACTTGCCCGGCTCCTCGATCAGCCGTATTTGCCATGGAAGAAGATCATTGTCGGATTCTCTCTGGGACAGTATCTTCTCGAGGGATTCCTGTCGATGCGCCAATATAAGGTCCTGCAACAGAAGAAGCCGCCAACGGTTTTGGCGGGGGAGGTCTCCCAGGAAGTTTTTGATAAGAGTCAGGTATGCATTTATCGTTTCTCGTTGATTCTACTCTGCTCGGAGCTAACGTCCAAGTAGGCATATGGTCGCGCAAAGGCCAAGTTTGGTTTCGTCTCCGGTCTTTACAGTCAAATCCAGAATCTCGGTTTCATCTACTACGACGCGCTCCCAAAACTCTGGGCGATCACCGGTCTCTGGCTTACACGGTATCTTCCCGCGCGGTTCCAGGGTGAAATCACTCATACCTTGCTCTTCGTCTTCACGTTCAACATCATCACGACTATCCTCTCGCTGCCTGTTTCGTACTATAGCACTTTTGTGCTTGAGGAGAAATTCGGCTTCAACAAGCAAACTGTTAAACTATGGATTTCGGATATGCTCAAGGGTCAGATGCTCACTGTCGTACTTGGTACTCCAATCATCAGCGCTATTCTGAAGATCGTTCAGAAGACCGGAACCGGCTTTTTCTACTACCTCTGGATGTTCGGTGTGTTTGTTCAGTTGTTCGCCATTACGATCTATCCAATTGCGATCTTGCCGTTGTTCAACAAACTATCTCCGTTGGAACCTGGTCCATTGAAGTCTGGTGTCGAGGCTCTTGCGAAGAAACTGAACTTCCCGCTCAAGGAGCTTTACGTGATTGATGGAAGCAAGAGAAGCGCCCACAGCAATGCCTACTTTTACGGTCTTCCCTGGAAAAAGCACATTGTCATTTATGACACCCTGATTGAGAAGAGTGAATCCGAAGAAGTTGTCGCCGTCTTGAGCCACGAACTTGGACACTGGAGTTTGAGCCACACGACCAAGCTGTTTGGAATTGCTCAGGTGTGTCTGAATAGGAGCATTCTATGGAGATCTGTCTAACGCATTATAGTTCCACATGTTCTACATCTTCGCCCTGTTTTCCGTGTTCGTCAACAACAAATCGCTGTACAACTCCTTTGGCTTCCACAACGAGTATCCAATCATGGTCGGATTCCTCCTATTCTCTGATGCCCTAGCGCCAATGGATGCCATCGTGAAGCTTCTGATGAACGTCCTTAGCCGAAAATTCGAATTCGAAGCTGGTACGTTTTCTTTGCTGCCATTCAACTGGTTTGACTGTCGATGCTAACATTGTTGTAGATGAATTTGCTGTCAAACTCGGTTACTCGGCTGAACTCGCGAGATCGCTGCTCAAGCTCCAGATCCAAAACCTTTCCACCATGGATGCTGACTGGATGTACGCCAGCTACCATTACTCACACCCTATTCTACCAGAGAGACTCGGCGCTCTCGGCTGGAAGGGAGGCAAGGTCACCAGCGACAAGACCAAGGACTCGGAAAAGCCAGTGAAGGCTGCTGATCGTGAGCTCTGAAGAATATGGTATCAGCATTGTATTATGGCTTTTTCTTCAAAACACTGTCATCTGCTGGGATTTTCGGACAGGTACTTACCAATATCAATGATGGCTTTCTGGCATTTGTGGCACATTTTCTGTCACGGATAATTTGCGTAGAGCTCATCATTTACTCGCAGCAGCCGCTCGAGCTTGTTGTTCGGCCTTTCTTCTCTCCTTTTTCTTGCGCTTGCGTTCTTCCTTGTCGATTGTAGGACGGTTCGCCGTCGGTGCTTCCTCGTCCACCACCGTAACAATATCCTCCTGATCTGGACCATCGTCACCACCCTCCACCAAATCCACCTGCTCTCTCTCAAACGTCTCCAGATCCTGCCAACCCACATCCTGCTTCCCACCCACAGCCGCAGCCGCAGCCACATCACCGCCAGCACCGGCTCCAGCACCACCCTTCTTACCCCCCTTCCTCCTCCTCTCACCACCCCAATCCTCTCCATCCGTAAACCCCTCCGTCTGCAACTGCAACTGCTGCTCCATCACCACATCCCTGCCCAACACTTCGCCCGCCATCCCCGCCTGCACGCGCTTCAAGCTGTGAATCACGAGATTCGGAGCGCCCGTGGTATTTGCCGAGACGGGGCCATGAGCGGAGAGTGTGCTGTCCGGTTGGTAGGATGGATCTGTAGCGGCGCGGTTGAGGTAGGCGGTTAGGAAGGCGTGGGCGTCGGAGGGGGTGAGGCGCGTGGTGGAGTGGATGGTGGTGCGTGGTAGGGGGGTGGGTTGGGCTTGGAATGCCATTGTTATTGTCCTTTGGAGTGCTTTCGCGCGTTGGGGGGGTGGTATTTTAAAAGGTTGGTGAATTGAGTTGGGATATTTCGAGGATAGAAAAAAACTACGGCGAGCCGTTCGATGTGGTCCGTGCGCGGCGAATCTTGACGGTCCGATGTTCGTTTTAGGTGCAAGATCAATCGCTGCCACTCTCATTGACTCTTCTCTTCAAGCCAACCCTCATTTCAGACTTGAACGGACCTCCTAGATCTGCTACGGCACGAAATTACTTTATCGAGAGCGAGCGACTGAAAATGTTGTGCTTGCGCTGCACCAGGGCCCCGGCCCTCAACCTCAATCCCATCGCGAACTCCGTTTCTCGAACAGTCATATCGTAAGACAGCTCTCTCTTCGAGTCCGCTCACTTCTCAATACTAACATGCTCCGATAGTCGAACAATCCCCCAATCAGCCCTCCAACAACTCCGCTCCTTCACCCTCTCCGCCTCCCCCGTCCTCCGCACTCTCTTCGCGCCCTCCCCCGCAACCACCCTCACAACCACCAACAGCATCACGAGCATCTCCTCACCAACATCTCTCCTCCCATCCGCGCCACGCACATTCTCCACCTCCGCCGCCCTCGGCGCAAAGCGAACGACGTACAATCCCTCGCGGCTGGTGCAGAAACGGCGTCATGGATTCTTGACCAGAACACGGAGCAGGGGTGGAAGAGGGGTGTTGTCGAGGCGGCGGACGAAGGGGAGAAAGCATTTAACTTGGTAGATTGGTTGTGGTGTTGTGTTTGTGCCCTCAAGACGAGAAAGACGGGGAGTTTTTACTCGATGTTATGGATGGCGCGATGTATCGGGACTCGGGGTGCTCAATTGGACCAGGCTCTGGCAGTGACGATGTGGTCGAATGCGTATTGCCAGCCTGGGGGTTGGAGGCCCTTCAGACTTGCTCGAATCTCGACAGAGGTGCCTTGGTTCTGTTGACTATTGTCACGCCTACTTTTCTACTTTACCTGTAACCACTACTCCATTTGATAAAACGTGTACTATATAGATTCAAAAACTATCATTTTCATTTTCAGTTCAAGCTAATCATCATCACATCGCATTTCAAGTGCCTGATACGTAGCTAAACCATAAGCCCGCCCCGGGCAAACTTTATCTATGCCGTAAAAAGCCGCAGGAAAGGAACAACTGGGGGTGAAGAAAACGTGAAGAAAACGTGAAGAAAGCCACCAGGGGAGACATAACAGCATTCATGAGAGAAAGGAGAAAAGAGCATGCCGTTTTGTGGTGGGTAACAGAAACTGGGTGAAGGGGTGGAAATTCATCATCCTACTGCGTAGACAGGGACGCAAGAAAGAAACTGAAGGATAAGAGTTCGTGGTTAAAACCCAGGATTTCGGTGATTTTGAAAGCCGGGTTTCCATGAATATGATACTTTTCTGTGGCTTAGAAACAAAAATGGGGCTTTGACGTCTAGACACACATCTCTGCCATGCCAATCATAGACAATTATCCCCGCTTGCTCGTGCAAATGGGTTGGTGAGAAGAACATCTACGTATTTAGTCGACAATAGGTTCAAGGGTATTTCCCCTGTTATCAGAGTTAGCACGTTGCTAAGCGGACCAAGTAAAGAAAAAAAGATGCT
Source organism: Aphanoascus verrucosus (assembly GCA_014839905.1). Taxonomy (NCBI): domain Eukaryota; kingdom Fungi; phylum Ascomycota; class Eurotiomycetes; order Onygenales; family Onygenaceae; genus Aphanoascus; species Aphanoascus verrucosus. The sequence goes on from JACRYM010000074.1 coordinate 14,789, forward strand.
ACTTACGCAACAATGTTTGCCCATCCGATCAAACGCCAATGCTTGTCGATTCTTCGGCTGAGGGCGATCTTCTCACCAATCTCTGTACAGGCAGGACCAGTCAAGCTCACTTTGGCAACGTCTGCTCTGACACCCATGACCTTTGCACCAATGGCGGTAGAGCCAATGTTCACCATGAGAACTTCATTCTTTGACAGCTTCGCGACCTTAGCTTGCTTGCCATCGGCAGTCTTGACACCAAGCAGACGACGGAGGAGGAAGTAGTTGACCTCAAGCTCGGTGTAGATGGCAGGGAGTTTTCCACGGTGGCCCAAAACGAAACCGACGAGACGATCGGCACGGCAGAGCGTAGGGTCGACCTTGGTTCCAACACCGATGAGACCACCGGGAACAGCGAATTTGAGGCTGTTTTGCTCGGCAAGGAGGGAGATGACACGGCTGAAGATCGGGCGGCACTTGATCTTGCCTTGCTCATCTCTTGTGACGATACCGGGACGAATCTCGATTTCATCACCGAGCTTCAACACACCGGTCAAAATGGAACCACCGGCAACACCACCCTTGAGGTCCTCAATCTCGCATCCAGGCTTGTTGACGTCGAAGGAACGGATAATGATCATGTGAGGGGAGGCTGTGAAATCGCGGACTGGGACAGGAATGTGTGTGCACAGATATTCGTTGACCGCGTCGATGTTGTACTTCAATTGGGCAGAGATGGGGACGATGGGCGATCCATCAGCCACTGTGCCTCGGATAAACTTCAATATCGATTGGTAATGTTGAAGAGCACCTTCTTCCCTCATAAGATCAACCTTGTTCTGCAAAATGATGATGTGGTTCAATTTCATGATTTCAATGGCGGCCAAATGTTCGGAGGTCTGAGGCTGAGGGCAAGTTTCGTTTCCAGCGATCAAAAGTAACGCTGCGTCCATGACAGCGGCACCTGAAAGCATAGTACTCATGAGAATGTCGTGACCGGGGCAATCAACGAAACTAGCGACTTGTTAGTGCCGTTTGATAACATATCAGATCGAAATGTGCACTTACGAAACATGTCTCTGTAAACGATATGTTCCGGAGCATCCTTCTCTTTCGCATGGTGGATCAACCTCTTTTTCACTCTTATAACTTCTATAGCAGCCCGGGCGAGGACACTCAGGATTATCACACTTGTAGATCTTCGCGTTCGCATAACCCAACTTAATTGTGATGTTTCTCTCCTGTTCATTCTTGAATCGAACAGTCTGCACGCCAGATATGGCCTTCACCACCGTCGACTTTCCGTGAGCGACGTGCCCAATGGTACCAATATTGATCGTGGCTTGTCGCGCAATAATCTCAGGCGACAGAGGAGTCAATGTGGACAAATCCAGGGTCTCTGGGTCGGGCTGTTCTGGGAGTTCGGGCTTCTTGTGGGCGGGTGCTGAGGGGTCGGAGGAGGGCTGTTTTAACGCGGACTTGAGGGGCTTTGTCTCCTGCTCTTCGAAATCCTCCTCATGGTCGTCAAAATCTTCTTGGTTGACACCGTTCTGGTCGGCGGCGCCCAAAACAGGCGATCCCGGCTGGGATTCGTCGTCGGAATAATCACTCATCGGCGCCATGATTGCAGCAGCACTGGGACAAGTGATCAGATTGTGTCTCGAGGCAGCCCAGAGGTGGTAGAACGGTGGTCACTGTCAAGGAGCGTGTCGTGATGGAGTGGTGGTGGTGTTGAGTCTGAATGGCAAAAAAGTGACTGAATTTAGTGGGGCTTGAGCTTTCCAGATCGAATTTGCTGCTAGGCCGAAAACGGAACTAGTGCGAGTGAGGGCTATCAAGTCTCCTTCTCAGCGACGACGACGAGAAAATGCACAAACAACTAGAATCTGTATCAACACTGTCTAGATATATTTCTACGGTGAAGTTGCGAGGTAATGTTTGTTGCTGTTAGATGCGAAACCTGAGACATGAGTCACAAACCGACTTCTGCCCTGCCAGGCTCGAAAAATTCCAATCTATGAATTGCTATCCCGGTCTTTGACCTATGACCACCTATGATCTAGTGATTCATTGCCTTAGGTCTATCCCTTCCACCTAAGAGCTTAATCCTCGTCCTCTTCACTGCCGCTACCCTCACCGTCTTCTTCATCTTCATCCTCGTCTTCCTCTTCTTCCCCATCGGGACGCAAACCATAGTCGTCCACAAAATGGCTGAGCGGTTGTACTTCCGGCTTGAAGCCGAGAGATTCGAATCCAGTCTTGACTCTCTATGGAAAGGGTTAGCGGTTAATCCATTATCATTCAAAAGCGCCTGCAGAAACTTACCTCTTCAAGCACAGGAGCACAGGTAATCACAACATCTGAGCTACCAGGAGTAAAGAGTGGAAGAATGATGTCTCGAAGTGCCCCCTTGATCTCATCAACTGTGACGGCACGCACTCTCTTGAGCATGATCTCCTTATAATCGCTAGGAAGGTTTCGAATGACCTGCCGGATGTAACTCTCCTGTGCCGACAGAATATATGTTGACTGCTCGTTAGCAAACCCTGCCACAATGCTGCTGATGGCTCCCTCGAACGACATCAAGGGCTCAAGAACGGTGGCACCGGTCAGGTGATCATCGACAATCTTCTTTGCTGCCTCGAACGCTTTGAAGGAGTTCGGGGATCGGTAGATATTGAAATGCACGAGCCCAGTCTCGATGTTATGCCTGAAGCTTGCACCGTAAGCTAATCCAGTACCTCGCACAGCCACCCATAAAGGTCCCTCTACAGCGTTCATGTACGCAGTTGCGACCATAAGTGCTGGAAGCTTAGGGTCATCATAGGAATTCAGCCCTTTCGCGCTCGCATCCGTGTAGGACGAGTCGATAGTCGGCATCGGGACGATATATGCCAGCTTTCCAGGGGCCTTGCCAGCTTCACTCAGACGCTCACTAGGCTTAGTGATGGGCTTTGGAGGAAGTGACATATCTAGGCCCTCAATGTACGTTTTCCAAGATGACACGGGATTTTGCAACTTCTCTAAATCGCCGATAACTAGGACTCGTAGATTTTCAGGGCGGAAGAGGGCCTTCCTCACAGCCTCCATCCGCTGCACAACTTCTTGAGAGTCTTTTGCAAGCAGTTTCTGAATACGCTTCAGGTATTTGGCTTTCACTAGTGTGGACCTGGCCCGGACGACGGACTCTGGTGCGTACTGAATCATGTATCGAACGGCATCCACCATACTGCTTCCACTCCGTTTTGAATCTGGGACATCTGAAAATAATCGGGTTGTAACGGCATTGAGCCGTTCAACGTCAAATATCGAGCTCCAAGTCAGTTCCTTTAAGTACGAGATTGCGGTCCGGTATTTTTCCACTTCGACCTGGAATGTGATAGCCAGCAATTCGGGATTTCCTGGGCTGGAACCCATGGTGTATCCAACGGTATCCCTTTCGAGGTCAACAATCACCTGCTCAAACGAAATGCGTTCACCATTTCGGGTAATAGGAAGGCTGAAGAAAGTTTCTGTGTATACCGACAATAAGGGAAGAAGGTCCACCGGCACGGCTTGAGTAGAGATGACCAAGGAAAACTGAACAAAGTTGCTGCGAATGTCCTCAAAATGAATAAACAGCTCTGAGTCTATAACATCCGACTCAACCAATTTCTGCAATTTGTTATCCGGGCGACCATCCTTCAACGCGGAACCTGCTTTGGCGGTGGTTGTGTGGATGAAGTGAATCGAATCTGTATCTGGTACCTTGATTTTACCCAGAGTTTCACGAGGAATTGGCTTATCATTCTCCGCTTTGGCCTTTGCTAACTTAAGAGCCAACTCCTGGAGACCTTTCTCCCCGAGTTGTTTCTTTCGTTCTTCGATTCTCGCCTGCTCGTCAGCATCGATCTTTGCGGCGAGTTTGGCGGAAGGGATACCAAGAACAGAAACATGAGGCGCATCAGACATGTACTGCTTGATAAATCCTCGCCATTGGTTGTCATGCCAGGATTCTAGTACGGTGTACTCTTCCAAACTCCCAACCTGGCGAAGACCAGTCCCGTCCTTTGAGCCGAACAAGAAGTCGTTGATAACAACGTCGGCGAAGGACGAAGCAGAATTTTCTGTAGAGAACTTCCAGTTACGTCTGGTTCTCTGGATGCATTCACGCATATAATTCATGTCGATCTCTTTCTGCATCGCCTCCCTAAGCACTTCGAAAAACCGGCGTTCAACATCTCGTAGATTCTCCGTTGCAACACTAGTTAAGGTGAAGCGGATTTCTGTTCGGGGCCTATCATCAGTAGAGTAATAAACCGCCGTGGTGACTTGTTCTTTCTCGACCAGCACATTCTCCAGCAGCGCAGCGGAGGAGCCGGCCAGGTACAACAATGAGACATTAAGAGCAGCACCTAAGACCAAGTTAGTCGACGTAGCACATGGTTGATGTACACAAGGCAGAGAATGGGAACTTACTCAAAACACGATCAGTGCAATCGGGGCCCAAAAACCGAATCTCGATTTCACCAAACGACTCATCTTCTTCCGGAAACTCGACGGTTTCAATAACAGACTCTTGCAGCGGCGGAATCTGGGTAGATTCAACCCAGGGTCGCTGGAACGGGTCGCCAGGGCTTGGAATAACATCAAGAATCGTATCCTCAAATTTGTCTAGAACGGTAAGGAGATTGGCATGGTCCACCTCCCCAACAATCACCAAACACAGGTTCTTTGGTTGATACATTTCTTTGTGAAAAGCACGAATGCGCTCCGCTGTGAGGACTCGGAGCTGCTCCATCATACCACCCGTTTCATAGCGAAAGCCTACGCCTTCAGGGTACAGCAGTCTACGAGATCGTAAATCTATCAGCTCAGAGCTGCGATTCTGCACTCCCTGCATCTCTGAGTACACGACGCCAGCATCGTGGCCAGTACCGTCAATGTGATACACTTCAGTATAACAGCCGGCGTCGGTGAGCGTGGGAGCGATGATATGTTCCAGGTAAATCGGCAGAATCTGGGAGAAACTTTCCCATCCGGCGGTATCGAGAGTGTACGCGGTATGGTCGGTAGCTGTCCATGCATTCGTGTCTGAGTACAGTCTGGTTGCCAGCTTGTCTAAGAACCCCTTATATTGGTAGTTTCTTGAGCCCATGAAGCACAGATGCTCCAAAGTGTGCGGCGAGCCAGAATCATCATGGATCTCTGTAGCAAGCACAAAATACCCGTAAACTTTAGGGCCCTTCTGGTCTATAACAACAACTCTCATCCCCGTCCTTTCAGACTCATATTGAGTAAATGTGGTAGTTGCGGAGTAGTCTGGCTTGAATTTCTGGAGCTGGCGAAAAGAACCTTTACTGCCACCTTGAGACACCATTTTCAAAATGCTCTCGGGAGAAACCAATAAGTTTAGCAAGTAAAAGGAAGTGGTGGAATGAAACTAGATTGGCCGTCAGCAAAACCAGAGCTATACCGCAATATATATCCCTTTGCAGGGACGATTTGCTCTAGCAAGGTAACAATAGCAACAGTATAACAAACAGTTCACGAGAAGCAAACAGTTTATCAAAGGCAGCAAAGCGATGTTTCGTTTGATAGTATTCATGCGCACCGGGCTGGCTCCCAGTTTGTATATCAATCCAAGCGCACAGGCCCAGTGCGGGGACATGGGGTACAACTGCGCATAGATGTACGATGGGATGAAAAGCAAAGCAAAATTTCAGATGCAAGAGCTTGTCTTACTTGTGCAGATTGGCCTTTTTGGCAAATAAGGCCGTAGAAAGCGTGCGTGGGCGACCAACCGTTGCTTGTGACTGAGAAAAGGCTACAAAGATTCAAGGTGGGGGTAAGGCTAAGAGATATATCTAAGTTAAACCGCAGAACGAGGAGCCTAGAAGAAGCGTGTTGTTCAAGCCGAGCCTGTATGGTGACTATAAAAAGGATCGAGAATGAGAACAAGCTTCATGTCACACATCAAGTAGAATGGAAGAAACAGAAAACTGCGAGAACTGGAATGTTCTGCTTTGGGGAGAGTTGAGGTCAAAGTTGTGGAGGAGCCTCACCATGTGACCACGGGTCTGGCCATGAAGTCACCAGCAAATGCCAGACAACAAATGAGCTCGGATGCGAACATACATTGACCGACCTCAAGAAGTACACCTACAGGTAACTTGGAGGACAGATTTCCAGTGTTGTATTTCTGTTCATGACAAACATTTAATGGGGTGGATTGATATTTTCACCACTCGCAATGGCTCCCGCTCCGTCAAACGAGGCCACCTGCCAGGCGCTTCTCCAATTCGTTACTGACGGAAGATTTCCCGACTCCGAAGCTATTCTTTCCAGCGAGTATCCCCTAGATATCATTCCGACGGAACTACAAGAGATAGCAAAGGCAAAAGAAGCTGTTGAGGTCCGTTCAACAAAACGAACCCCCTTTGGTTGACCTACGCTAACGCTCCCAGCTCTTTAGAATGAAATATCCGCCCTCAGCCGAGAAACCGCGAGCAATATAGATGACTGGATAACTCAAGCGAAAGAGCTGCATCAGGACATAGAACGCTCCCGGCTGACAGCGCGAGAGATCGTCGTACTCCATGAAAAGGGGCGTGAGCTGCAGGATCAGGTTTCGGATGCGCAGTCGAGAGTCAAGCGAATTCACGACGAAATCGCCTTCAGTGAAGCCTTGGTAAAGACACTAGAGGAAGCTCGCACAATTGACGACCAACTTGCGGCGACTCAATTAGCTCTGGGCCAGAATCAATGGATTAAATCGATCGATCTGCTAGAGGAGATCGAAAGCTCACTCGCGGCGAACAAGTTGCCGTACGATACGAATATTGCTGGATTGCTATCTACAAAAGCTAAAGAGTTACGAGCAAATATCTGCTCTGCTTTACGATCGGAGTGGACGTCTTTGGTCAGAATTGACCCGACTTCCAATGAATTGAGTATCACTATCAACAACTCCGGTACGACTCACAACGATCGGTGTATTTCTTAACTAACTGTGAAGTAGACCGCTCTTCGGAAGTTTTGGCCGGGCTGCAAAAGACACAACTACTCAGCAATGTAATCGGATCTTTTCAAAAGGACCTGGTGAATTCCATTCTCAGACCTGTGATCTTCCCTACGAGCACGACTGATTGGCGAACCTTTGCCGTTGGCGGTAACTGCGTACGCTTAGTACCAGCACCAACCCAGCCCTTGGTGTCGAATATCTTGAGCGGCGTACACTCAGTCTTTTCTTATTTGAAAGAGAACTTACCCTTAGTTGTTGTGGAGAACCTGCAGTCCACCCTTTCAGGAGTGATAGCTGCACCGTTAATAGCCAAATGGCTGTCACCTTCGATACCAAGCGACGTTGCTTCACTTGATGCATTTCAAGGGACGCTAGATCAGGTGCGCCAGTTTGCTTCGAACCTCGAAACACAAGGCTGGAGTGGGTTGGAAGACCTGAAAGGCTGGGTTAGCCAGGTTCCTCGTCTTTGGCTCAGCCTAAGGCGCGCCAAAGCACTGGATGATGTTCGACTGGCTATGTCTCGCAGTAGCGGAAAGATACGGCGGGTAGAGAGGGTCGAGAAACAAATTGTTTCAGCACACGATGAGATGCTTGCAGAGAACACTGTTGACGACGACTGGAATGCGGAATGGAGTGATAATGAAGGCGATAAAAAGGCTCCAGAAGAGTCAAACGCCAAAGATGAACAAGAAAACGGAGATGCTGAAGACGAGACTGATGAGTCTTGGGATTGGAACGACGAAAATGAGGACGCTCCTGCGCCTACAGAACCGGCAGCGGAGACTAGGACAAAACCTCAGCAAAACGGGCAAGATGACGCCGAAAAACGCTCACAGCAACACGAACTAATTTTGAAGGAATCTTACGCCATAACAGACCTTCCTGACGCCATCATCGCCATCATCTCTGATCAAGTTGCGGATGCTGACAACTTGGCCAAGCTAGGGCAAGATATTCCGTCGTATCTTTGTGGTAACCGATGCTAATACTGTGTAGAAACTCACAAGTAAAGCTTGCTTCCTCGCGACCAGCTCTTCTTGCATTACCGACGCTCGTAGTTGCCATGTTCAAGGCTACGGCACCGCTATCTTACTCGCATCGGTTCAATATGGGCCAGGTGTACCTATACAACGACTGCATGTATCTCGCCGAACAGCTTCGTTCGTTCTCAGAAGCCAATGATCTTCCCAAGTTGAGCGCAGATGTCGAATCCATAGAGAAGTTCGGCAAGGCAGCTTACGGAAAAGAGTTGCAAGCGCAACGTACGATCTTAACTGATTTACTCGATGGCTGTCAAGGATTTTCCAATTGCTCTGAAGAACCGTTCTTGGCGGAATGCAAAAATGCAATGGCCGCCGCCGTCGACAGAGTAAAAGATGTATACAAGGAATGGGAGCCAATCCTGTCCCGTTCTGCACTCCTGCAGTCCATCGGCGCTCTTATGTCGACCGCCGTCAACAAGTTGATCATAGATATCGAGGACTTGAGCGACATCTCCGATGCGGAATCGCGGCGATTAGCTGAATTCTGCAATTACCTTTCCAAACTCGAGGAGTTATTCCTTCCGGACCCCAACACCGACCCCAATGCGGCGAACCAGCCTGAAGCCATATCAATGACGGCGATGTATGTTCCGAACTGGTTGAAGTTCCAGTATCTGATCAACATCCTTGAGGGCTCGCTAGCGGATATCAAATTCTTGTGGACAGAAGGAGAGTTGAAGCTGGAGTTTGACGCGGAGGAATTGACTGATTTGATCAGGGCGCTGTTTGCGGACTCTGATCATCGAAAGCGGGCTATCGCAGAGATACGGCGGACGTCTGGCGTATCGTAGAATTCTGCCCATATATAGTAGGTACTTTGAGACAGCGAGGTTCGTTTTCACAGACTACCGCCCGATCAGAATGCAGAACAATCTAATTAACCCATGGCACCCCATGCTCCCGTCTTCTGTTCGGTTTATGCTCTAGAAATGCTTGACCATCCTAAATCCGTAACCGAGTGAGATTCAACTGTCAATTTGGTCTTGGGCATGCTTAGCCGTTCTTAAACCCGTCGTTGGATGCTTGCAATCCTTAAATTTATGCCCTTGTGACTTTGGGAAACACGCTCAGTCTTAGATATCCTTGACCATCCTTAAACCCGTCGTTCAGCGAGAATTTCCACCTTAGCGTTTCTCCTAAGTCTATCGAACAGCGGACGTGACTAGTCCACTTAGCTCGCCGTATCAAGTCAGTTGGCCCACGGAGCTGCGCATCATGCCGCTTCGCCGGCCGTAACAAATTTTCATCAGCAAAATTCAATGCTCACAGGCTCAACTGATATCCCAGCAGACGAAAGTAAACATCCATTGACACAATTCGCAAAAATGGCAGAGACTTTAACAATGACAGAAACATCACAGCTTGCCCAGACTCAAGTCAGGATTCGCTTCAGCTCCAGAGATGAAGAGCTTGCGCTTCCTGAATCGACGGGACCGATTCTCGTCCCGACAGGTACATAGCTCCTCCCAGCTCGCTCAGTGGTTTGCAAAAATCGCGAAAAGAAAGGATGCATGCTAACACGATACAAGTCTAGGTCTACGAAGATATGCGCTATCAACACTCGTAAACAACCTCCTTGGAAGCGAAAAGCCCGTTCCCCTCGAGTTTCTCATCAATGGCACATATCTCCGAACCTCGATAGACGAGTACCTCACCGCCAATGGTATCTCGGCAGAAACTACGCTCGATGTCGAGTATGTGCGCGCGCTGATTCCACCGTTGCATGTTGCTTCGTTCCTGCATGATGACTGGGTGAGCGGCGTGGACGTGCTGCGCGGCGAGGAGGGTGCGCGGATTGTTTCGGCGAGTTACGATGGACTGTTGAGGGTGTGGAACACGTCGGCGGAGATCATGCATACGTCTCCCTCTGCGCGCGACGGTGGCCATCAGGGTGCGGTGAAGAGCGTGAGAGTTTTGTCGCCCACGCAGCTTGTCTCGTCGGGAATGGACCGGACGGTGAAGTTGTGGAAGTACACGGACCAGGAGAAGGGTTTGACGCCGCAGGTTGAATACTATGGTCACACAGCTAGCGTGGATGCCGTCGCCGTTCAAGGAAATCGGATTCTGTCCGCATCCGCGGATCATACGGTGGGATTTTGGTCGACAAAGAAATCCGAGTCCCCCGCAGCACCGTCGAACCTGCTCCCCTCCAGCTCCGCACGCAGCACCAAGCGAAGACGGCTTAATTCGTCCGTGAGCACGCCACAGCGGGGCCCGTTGGCCCTGTTTAAGGCGCACACGGCACCCGTCTCAGCTGCCATCTTTGACGCGCGTGACGCTACAGTCGGATACTCGACGTCGTGGGACCATTCGCTGCGCACATGGGATCTCGTCACAGCCGCGCTTGTCGAGACACGAACAACTGCGCATTCTCTACTATGCGTGCAACACCTACCTGAACATACTCTTCTCGCCGCCGGCTCAGCAGCGCGACACATCACGTTAATTGACCCACGAGCCTCAGCGACGACAGTGTCAGCCATGACGCTACGCGGACATACGAATGCAGTAGTATGCCTGGCGCAAGATCCATCCAGTACGTATGGTCTGATTAGTGGAAGTCACGATGGAACGTGTCGGATATGGGATATTCGGTCGACGAGGACGGATAATACGGATGGCGTGGTGAGTGAGAGTATTTACACGGTGCCACGCAAGAGTGCGGGCGAGGGCAAGCGTGTGGGTGGTGATGGAGTCAAAGTGTTCGATGTGTGTTGGGATAAGGAGATTGGGATTGTCAGTGTTGGTGAAGACAAGGTGGTTCAGATCAATCGGGGAGATGGGGTTGTGCCGAAGAGTGCCTAGTCATAGACCATAATAGCGCTTTTCAATCAAAATAGAAATGTACCCTTTTTGTGAATTTCGAATTTTGAGTAGAAAAGGTTTTAGTTTTTGCGTAAATTCATCCCAAATATCTATTTGTACACACGTCCAAAGTTTCAACGCCGTCCGATGCCACGGTCCCAGCTACAAAAACACATATAAAATATACAGATCACTAATGCGCTTCCTCTTAGAGTCGGCGGTTGAGAGCATTGAGTTTGAGCGCCGTTTTGACCTATACACCCGTTCATTAGTCCAACCATCCCCGTCAACCCACCGGCAGAAAAAGAACCCATAACTGAGAAGACGTACCTGTGACCTCGTCTTCTGTCCCCTCACCGGCAAGTTCATGGCGTGTCTGCGCCCACGATACGTACCGGACTCTTTGAGACGGCGTATATTGTCCAGAACCTCACGGCGCAGGTCGTTTTCGATCTTCATGTGTGATAACGTGGACGTGAGCTCGAGGACTTGCTTGTTGGAGAGGTCGCCAATAGTGGCGGTGGGATGGACGTGGTGCTTAGCCATGAGACGGGAGCAGACGGAGGGGCCGACGCCGAAGAAGGATTGGAGGGATTTCTATATAGAGAGATACACGTTAGGTATGTGCTGCAGGATATCGAAGTGGTGGTTTGGTGGGAGGGAGAATTTTGCGTACGGTGACGAGCTGGCGCTCCGTGAAACTGATACCGAGGATGAAGACCTGGGTATTGATTAGCTGACAGATACTCAAGACTGTGATCTGAAGGCTTCACTCACCATTGTGACGGCTATACTGCGTGCAATGGCGTTGTGTCTCGCTGCGTGCTTGGTCAGAAGTTCCCGATGCGGAATTGTTCAAGGAAGTGATCGGGGAATCATTGTTCCGTACCTCCGAATGAAACCTGGCCTCACTCCCGCTGCCTCGACTCCGTCTCTTGCTCGTCCCATTCGTCTCAAGTCAACCTGTAGATTATCATCGAGACTGCTGATTTGAATACTCGTCCGGTTGATCATTCTACATTGCGCAATAATGGCTGGCGCGCGGCGTGTCGTTGCCCTCCTCTCCTTCGTCATCCTCGCCCTATTCTTCCTCTCTCGGGGAGCGGAGGCGAAGGGACCAAAGATCACAAACAAGGTACGAAAGCTTACAGAGAACTTTGTGATATTTGGTGTTGTGACGCAGAAATCTGATGCGCGGAACAGGTCTATTTTGATATCCAACATGGAGACAAACCAATGGGAAGAGTCGTGATGGGTCTATATGGAAAGACTGTACCAAAAGTGAGTTATAGATCCATTCAGCACAGCACATAGCCCAGGCCATCGATACTGACTGATTTCGCATAGACCGCAGAGAACTTCCGGTAAGGACGATCACCTCTAATGCTATCGTCTCGCGATACTAACCGTAATAGTGCTTTGGCCACCGGAGAGAAGGGTTTCGGGTATGAGGGATCTACCTTCCACCGTGTCATCAAGGACTTCATGATCCAGGGTGGTGACTTCACCAAGCACGACGGTGAGCGCTATCGAGTCCAGATATTGGCTATGGTTTGAGACTGACTTCGACTAGGCACCGGCGGAAAGTCCATCTACGGCGAGAAATTTGCTGATGAGAACTTCAAGCTCCGACATACCAAGAAGGGTCTCTTGAGTAAGTAGTGCTGCCAATTTTCCCACTAGAACCGGGAAGAACCGTTACTGATCGCAGATTGCTCCATCTAGGCATGGCCAACGCAGGTCCCGACACCAACGGATCCCAATTCTTCATCACCACCGTAGTCACAAGGTACACAACCCACTTCCGCAGGTCATGTCGCAGCGCTAACAATTCTGTGCAGCTGGCTTGATGGCCGTCACGTCGTATTCGGTGAAGTCCTCGAAGGCTACGAAGTCGTCGATGCCATCCAGAACGTGGCCAAGGGATACGGCGACAAGCCCGAAGAAACCGTAAAGATTGTCAAGTCCGGAGAGCTGGAAATGGAACCGGAAGGTACCGAGAAAGAGCTCTAAGCCAACATCTCTCCTGCGCCCTTTTGTCCAACGTTTGGCTCCTTTTTCTCATGAGCCTTGTGCACCGGGATTTGCTGATCGCTCGCGTGTTCAAAGGCGTCCGCGGTCGGTTTCGCGCTCAATTCCAAGGCCCAGCACGCGAACCTGCGCAAAAACAATAAAAGAAACTGATATTGCGTTACGATGGGAGGAGACCGGTTGGGAGGCGGAGACGCCAGCCAGTGGGGCTTTTGATGACATTTTCCCTCAATGTACGTATATATTGCAAGCGACAATATACATATAGACGTGGCGTCTACGCCTGGTGCATCATGCGGCTATTTTAAGGCACGTCCATAACCGAGCACAGGCTAGATACTAAAAGAAACAGATCTCTGTCGCTGCCAGGGCCACAGAGAAGGCTCAGAAAGGCCATCGAGGGGTCCACTGCAGCGTAACGTGACTGACTGCAGGAGACGATATAGCATATTACCGTGCACTTCGATGAGCTATGAAGACCGTTGGGTTTATTCGCCGAACTAAACGTAGAGGTGGGCCAACGAGCTTGTGCCGTCGGTAGCAGTTACATCAACTGCGAGAACGTGCTCTACAGGGGTCATATATCGTAGTGCGATACTTCGATGGTCACTTGCACGAACGATAATATCAAACTTCTGCTGTTAGCTTCGCGGTGTCGTTGAAGGTAACATACCTCAGCACAGTCAAACTCCTGCCATTTGGCCCCATCAACATCACCTTGAAGAACCTGCTGGATAACAATCAAGGCCGTCCCTTGCTTCCAAGCTACCTACTCACCCATACGTACATGACGCCGGTCAGTGGTCACACAACACCACGGCAAAGGGCAGGACAAGTACAAGTTCACATAAGACATTTTGCACGACCCTGTCACTCCACAGCGCTATACATATGTACATATGGTATGCCATTCAAAGCCACCCGGATCAAAGGGGCTGGATCGCAATAAATGATGCGTCCCACATGGAGACTGTATGCGCTTCCCGAGGAGATCTCCGCCCGTTGCACATGTTTCGAGTGTGGTGTAACCGGGTCGATGAAAACGTGCATATAGATAGATAGATAGATGGTTTGCCGCTGCTATGGACAGGAGTATGCGCAGTATGATATTAGAAATGTGAAGATATAGGAGTTTTCTTCGTCTCAGTAAGGGCCGAGAACTGTCAGAGTCATTGGGATGTACAGTACAATAGAATGCGGCAAAATCACATGGACTTCACCATCGGATATCTGACTGTCGTGAGGTCTGTTGCTTGGACTGGAGGATGCAGAGCGAAAAGCAAGAACTACTAGTCAGTAGAGTCCGGGATTGATACAGCCTGAAGAAGACTTGCAGGTCTATAATCCTAGGATCTCGGAAGGTAACCGATCGGAACGTCTTACATATGAGGACTTGAGTGGTTTCGATCTTGATCGTGATCAAGACTTGTGGCTTCAACGGTCGATGGACGACGTCGCACTTAGAACAGACTACTATAGTCCGATTACACATCTATATAGGCTGATTTTATCCTGTAGTTATGCAAAAGGCGATGAGAGCATACCACAGTAGTGACCTTGCAGTGCAGTGTGGATTTGAGAATCGAGTCAGTTTAAACACCGCATCCCCGCATCCCCGGATGTCGACAACTTGATTCTGATAACTTGCGGAGTCGCTATGGGGGAGAAGCAAGGATCGACGATGCTGGAGAAGTCTGGACGTTCCTCCTCAGGGCATCCATGGACCGGTGACGGGGACCTGAACTAGTCACTGCTCATGCTGAACTTACTATGTGGATGCGCGCAACGGCACCATACTCTGCTCTGTCTAGTTTGCGATGGGGAAATGGGGCAACCCTGGAAATTGAGGCGGGGACTTTTGAAGATGTTTCGAGGCTAGCGATAGTCGGCTTCACTAGAGTTGACAACCTCTCGTCGAATTTTCTAACCAGCAGAAATTTTGGGTCGCTGATGTTGGGACGAGAAAATGATCAATTGCCGACGAAAAGATGAGAGACTACCTTGTTCTCAATGAACTGCTTTGCTGGTGAATCCAATTGAACTCATCTCTGTCGCGCCATGAACCTGCTAATATCGCATCCGGGGTTGCTTCGTTATGGACCAGGAGCACACATGTCCGTGATTCTCTCCTCGGTCCCAAGCACCGCACATGTGAAACTTCATATACTGAACTTCTCCTTTCTCTGTTCTCATCACTCCCTGATCCACCCCCGCGTGCTTAATCTCAATAGACTACCACCGTATCCTAGAAACAAGCAAGACATGGCGAGCACCACCCGGCCATGGCATCGAGTGGAATTGGCCCATGCAGCAGTAGCGGGCGTAAGGGAGTCATAGTTAGCCCAATTCGTGAGCTACCCCGGAGAAAGGAGCCCGCAATATAGCAGGACAGGAGGGAGCAGACGGAGGCCGCAGAGCTGTATAAATATCCATGCGAATCCCCGGATTCCACTGCTCTTCTCCCCTTCTCCTCGTTCATCAGCTTACCTTGCTCTCGCTGTAATATCATTCCCGTGTCAGTACTTCAGATCCGCATTCGTCAAGTCAATTCGACCCCGTTCAATCTCTCAGTCAAGATGAAGTTCTCTCACACCCTCATGGCCTTCGCCGCTGCCGGCCTTGCCACTGCTCAGCTCCCAGATATCCCAATCTGCGCTGTATGTTGATTCGAACCCATGGCCGCCTCCTTTCTGGCGGAGCAAACGGACATTGTTTCTAACTTAATTGCACTTTAGTTGAGCTGCTTCGTCGACGCTCTCGGTAATGATGGCTGCAGCAAGTTGACCGACTTCAAGTGCCACTGCTCCAAGCCCGAGCTTCCCGGAAAGATCACTCCTTGCGTTGAGAAGGCCTGCCCCAACATCGAGGCTCGCATCTGTATGTTTCGACATTCCAAACATATTCAAACCAACGATTAAGGACCCCGTACTGATATTTCTGTTTAGCCGTGTCCAACATCGTCGTCGCCGAATGCTCCAAGGCCGGCGTGCCCATCAGCATTCCCCCGGCTGATACCCGCACTCCCACCGCTTCTCCCCCTAAGGCAACTGCGTGCGTTCCTCGCCGCCGCTAGACATAAATAGTGGCAGATGCTGCGTGACGATGTGATGACGAGGCGAGTTGGTGGACTTTTGTTCTGGCCTGGCAGGGCTACAAGCTGTCCTGTATATATGTAAACACCTAATGGAACAGAAAGTTAATGGAACAAAGAATTTATGGAAGATAGCATACGAGGCTGCTTTGCTTTCGTCTTTGCTTTTCAAACTCAGTGGCATATTCACTGTTGATGCTCGGTTTGGCCGAAGAAACTGTGTGTGTTGAAGTCGAATTTGCAATGGGGGGAGTCACTGTCACACCCACATCTCGTTTCTCTGTCTGTCATTCTCCCACACACATACACTTATATCTCACTCTCGTCCTCTCTCTGGTTGCCTCGTTTCTGCTCAGCTGTTATTCGAAATACGAAGCAGGTGGGCATCGCCGTCACCATATCAATGGAAACATAATGGCGAGCCATAGAACCTCTCCCCTCATCGTTTCGCCGTCGACCCCATGAGGAACTGGAGCAAGACACGTCCTCATCTGGCACGACACTGTGTCACCAATTTGTTCAGACGTGTAACTTATCTGTCCTCCATATATCCAAGTTCACGCTGTCACGCTTCGCTGCGAACAATGGAGTCCGGGGCAGAATCACGGTTTCGGTTTTTGTGGCGCATTCCTTCAACGTCAACCAGAATTTGGGGTATCAACACGGTTCGATATCACCACCACCGTCCACTCTGGATCCAGCCACTTCACCGCATCGCCGGGTCGTTTTGACGCAAATATCAGCATCTGAGAATCAAAATCCGGAAAGGTCTAATAACTCTGCCGTCCCCACGCCGCAGCAAAGGCCTCCTCGTCGACCCGGCATGAGGAGAACAATGGACGCAACCGGAAATCCCAGCACAATCCATTTTTCCCGTGCAGCAGCAACTCTAATAAAGTCTACGCACTCCTCATCAACTCACTTTTGGGGCTTTCTGATTTGATCTTTAACTCTTGCTCGCCTGCTAGCCCGCCCAATGTGCATCAGGGAAAACCTAACAGGCCTGCAGAGCCAAGAGGCAACTGGGTTACTCCGTGCACCCTGATCATGATAATTCCCGCTCGTCTCGCCCCCGCCGGTGTTGTTGAAGCGATGAGAGACAAAGGCAACAGGATGCACATTCCCGTGGAAAAAAAGGAGGTCGTCAAGAAGCCAACTCTGGGGCAGCGAGGGGGAGCACCGGTCAGAGATCTAGAGGAGCAGCGTTGCGATAGTCAGTCAAGTAAGAGAGAATGACATCCGCAGCGATCACTTATATTCAACAACGGCTTTAATGTACGTTGCTGATGCCGTCCGGCTCATAAAAGTGCCAGAAAAAGAAAAAGAAAAAAAGCCGTTCTCCAGCGGGCGGCACGCGTGTAAATATAGTCAGAGTCTGTCCCCGGTTCTTGCTCGCTCGTGCTACAACAGCTTCTTTTGTTTTCTTCTTCTCATGGCCCCCGTGTTTGCACAGTTAGGTGTCCCCTTTCCCTGCTCTTTGTGATTTTGTTTTTCGATTCTCAAGCCTGCTTCGCTGAGAACATCTCGCCTCCAACACCTGTTCATACCATATTTACAATCTTGTTGAGAATCTTCTGCGAAAATCTCGATATCGATTCTAAATAGTTTTCGGTCTTTGCTGTGCCGAGAGAACTATACGGATCGGGCTTTTGAGGACGTTTTTTCGATAGCCGGCCGGTCCATAACTAACGATTAGTGTGGCCAACGGGGGCTCGTCGCTCTAGATTGGAAGCGAATCCTTGACGGGAATCGCTACTGTTCGCGATCAACGGTCGGCATCCAAATACCCTCCTGTCAACAAATCCGTGCGGGAGAAGAGAAGAATTGTATTGGTAGACGCCCTCGATCTACATATTTTCGCAGCTGAAAGACGTCTGCGGTACGCCTGCGCGTTTCTATCTCCCCGACCAATATTTACCCCCAACATTAAAAGATCAAATCTGCGCGAAACGAGAAAAACAAGTAACTATGCCTCCCAAGACCAAACGGACCAGGCTCTCAGAGCATCTGGCCAATTCGTCGTCGTCGCAGACTTCCCAGGGCGCCATCAGCAAGCAGAAGCCGCAAGAAGTCTTCCATTTTGTCAGCGTCAATCCAACGTCTGAAGTGCAAAAATCGCATAACCGAACCGTCATTCGGTCGCACGCCAGCAAGTACATTTGGCGTCAGCATCGAGCTGGGCGTGCAGAGAGAATTGGTGCGAAAAGACACAATCTGCGAGAGTCAGCAGCGAGCCATTCACCACTCTCCTTATCGAGTCCCAGGGGATCAAGCAATGCATCGTCGTGGTCGCCTTCCGTCGATTCCGATTCTGTTAATCAGGACGGACAACGGTCCCCGGAGGCGTTCTCTCAAGACCTTGAAGCGGCCACTGCTGCTGCTGCCAAGCCCAAAGAAAGCAACGGAACCAACGCAACATCCATTACTTGCCTTTCCAAAACCGATACGGGGCCGTTGTCGCCCGTTTTATATCGCCCACCAAATTCGGCTCAGCCTTATCAGTCTCCGAGCAACAAAACGCCGGGACCGGGAGAGGGCGGGACCTTCAACCAACTAACAGCATGGTTAGCGGACCCGTTTCATACATATCCGTCGATGTTGGGGGAGTCGACTATGAGTAAGCTGATGCGATATGGTGAGTGCTCTAAATATAAAATCTGCTTTTCTTTACATAGATACACTCAAATGCGACTCAATTAACTGACTTTGATACCAAACAGCTTGTTTTGATCTCTGGCCAGGCCTCGTTCTTGGGGCTGCAAACCAAAAATGGGATCGAGAGGACGCAGCCGAAAACTGGCTGCCTCGAGCAATGCAAAGTCCCCCCTTATTCACAGCATTCCTTTACGGTGCAGCAGGGCACATGCAAACGCGCAAGCGCCTAGACTGCGCACATTTTGTACCGCAAACTACTGAAGAAAAACTCGAGCAGATCATCTGTGAGACAGAGACGATCAAGCGGCTGAATAAGATGATGCACGACCCATCACAGGCCTGTACAGACGAGGTTATACTGGCAGTCCTGTGTATGGCGTTTAATCGGATCGACTATTCGAACTGGGATGTGTCTGACCCATGGCCAAAAGCGCCGCTACGCAACTTGCAGTGGTTGGATGTATATGGTGGATTGTCGCTGAATGACCAACACGTCAAAGGTCTGCTTGCACTCATTCAGACGCGAGGAGGTTTATCAGCGGTGAAAATGCCCGGATTGGCTGAGACGTTATCAACGTAAGTAAATCTTTTGACACACTCCTTTCGATTCTAGTTACTGACCTCAATGTATAGTTCCGTCGTCATGCTCTCCACCAAATATCTCCAAAAACCCCGTCTCCCATTCGCCCCCATCTTCAAAGAAACCGCCCAAGGCAACACCCCCCGCTGGCCCACCTCCACCCTCGCCGACACCATCGACACCTCCAGACCCGACCCCATCCTCAGCGCCAACCTACCCTCGGACCTCATCACCGTCCTCCAAAACATGCACAACTACAACAACATCATCAACCTCTACGCCCAAGGTCTGCTTCCAGAACTCGAACTCGCCGTCATCGCCGACCGCCGCAACTGGATCCAGTACAACCTGGTCTCGCTGGCGTCCGCCTGCGAGTTTCCAGAACAATTCTTCCATGCGCATCGGACGTATGAATCGTGCCGACTGGCGGCGCTGATATATAGTATGTTAGTCATTTTTCCGCTGCCGGCGGCGAATAGGCCGTTTAAGAGGCTGGCGGGGATGATGAGGACGGCGCTGGTGGAGTCGACGTTAACGGTGCTGGACGGTACGGATCTGGCAGCCGGTGCCAGTGCGGGTGCAGTGGATTGCTGGCGCGATGCCCGGGACATGCTGCTGTGGTGCTTGGTGCTGGGCGGGATGGCGGCGAAGGGTACATCGGATCGGGAATGGTTCGTTCGTCGGCTGGGCGAGGTTCTGACTGTTAGTACGGGTCCTGTGAATGGGAATGCGAACGTGGTAAACGGAAATGGGAACGGTATGGGGACGCGCAAGGAGACGTGGGCGGAACTCAAGGCAGCGTTGTCAGGAGTGGTTTGGATGGATAGCGTCTGCGACATGGGCGGGCATGCGGTATGGATGGAGGCCGTGAGTGGCACTACTAATGGATATGGGCTTTGAGGGTTGGGTTTGATCAGAGGGACTTTGCTCGTTCTCAAACCTCCTTAATCCTTTTTCTCGTTTTCTTATGTTTGCGACCCCGGAAAGTGGTCGTGTACCAAGTACGGAGTCTTATGGGGCGGTGGTCTGTTGGTTCTTCAATAAATCCAATTTCTTTGGAGCGATGAGTGACTGTTCTTATGTGACTTTTCACTTGTACCTGAACTCCGCCATATCATGGCATTTCCGTCTCTATCCTACTACATATGACCATATTCTTACAATCCTTGCCTGACATATTGTTGACCTTTTCTCAACCCTTCGGGCATCTTTCAACTTCTTCACTAGTATTATTCCCCCATAATGAGACATACGGAGCACTCACACTGTGGCTACATACGGTAGATAGACAGTTGGTACGGGGCACGAGTCTACAAACTCAGAAAGAAATCAGAATATTTAGCAATAAGCACTGCACTTTATTATTCGCAAACTATTAACTACCCAGCAGAACTAAACATCCCCACGTAAAGAAAAAAAAGAACAAAGACAGCAAGGTATGCCGCACTCCGCCGCCCTATAAATGACGCGCTTCAAGGCCGTGAGAGTCGAAAGCGCGAGCTTCAAGTCTGAAAAATCCATCCATCCTTTCTGTGTGCAGGGTTCAAATCTCCATTCAAATCTTCTCCTTTTCTCATCAGGAATCTGGTATAGAGTCCGCAAGAATGAAAAACATAATCGTCTCAAATGTTTGAAAACTTTTAAGTTTGACCTCGTCGAACCCCCAGATGTTAAAAGAGAACATTTGTTTCCCGTCCTGTTTCCCTAGGCCGGTTGGAAACTCAAACCAACGCCCGCCATGCAATGCAAAAAAGCCGTCTATTAGCCACCGTGGTTTCGCCGTGCATAAGAACCGGAGGGAGCATGCTAAAATCTTCGAACGCACACGTGTCGTGTTTCTCCACCCCAGTCATTAACGCGGCAATAGCAGAAAAATGGACTCTCTGAAAGGCTGGAGGATCGAAGCACGGAAATTGAGAAGTATAGGGGACAAAGCAGGGGAAGAATACCCAGCAAGAACAAGCATTGGTAAAGCATAAAGAAACATCCGTAAGAAAAAAAGCAAACAAATCTATGTAAACGCGCGGATCGATGCAGCTCGGGCAAACATTAGACAGCATGAAAATCGTAAGCAACTTTTGTGTTCCAGGAGGGAGGCGAACAGGGCACGTTCGCTCCCGTTCGACAATTCGCTCGAGCCAGCTCCTCTTTCGGCGGCTGAACGACATAAGGGGTATCTGAGATAAAGTCGCAGAAAGAGGAAAACAACGCTATCTATGATGTTCATGCAATCTCAAATCGTTAAGCCCAAAGACCACCATGCGAATCAAGGTCCTTAGGCAAGGAAGTTTGGACCCATTATCAGCCCGTTCCCCGTCAGTAGGACAATTGTACCAGCGGTATCATATCCTCCAGAGTCTGCCATGCAACCCTCTCAGCGTTGCCTGGAGAGGTACATCAGCGAGCTTGAGAACCGACAGCGCACGCACCATACTGCATCGAAGAGCGCATCTAAACCATAACTGAAATCAATGTACCGAGCAGAGACCAGCAGGAATATCGAATAAAAAGGAAATTCGTCGCAGGTCATGACCAAACCACTGAAAGAGAAATTGTTGAGTTCTGTTTTATTTTTCATCGACGAGAGGGAAACCCAACCACGGTTTCATGGTCATGTCGAAGGTTCGATAAATTACCACCAGGACGACGGACCGGTTGGGCCAGATGGGTTGCCATAACCGCCACTGCCATAGCCACCGCCGTAGGAAGCGCCTCCTCCGTAATTACCGGCCCCGAAGCTGTTGGCACCACCATAACCGCCGCTGCTATAGGACGGACCGTTGCTCATGGCTGGAGGACCACCGCCCATGCGACGCATATCACGAGTGGCATTTGCACCACGGCCTCGACCACCACCTCGGCCACCACGGCCACCATATCCGCTACCTTCACGGGCAATATTCTCCAAGAATGACGGGACTTCCTGGTTGGCTTCCTTGAGCAGATCGATCAGGTCACGAACAACACCTCGGTTGCCACGATTGAAGAAAGCAGTGGAGATACCAGTGTTACCCGCACGTCCAGTACGACCAATACGATGAACATAGTCATCGATGTCAGTAGGAAGATCGTAGTTAACGACGTGAGTGACGTTAGGGATATCAAGACCACGAGCAGCGACTGCGGTAGCAACGAGAATAGGGCACCGACCGTTGCGGAAATATTCCAAAGCCCGCTCACGTTCACGCTGAGTGCGATCGCCGTGAATAGCAGTGGCAGGGAAGCTCTGATTGATGAGGAATTCGGAGAGGGAGTCGGCCATGCGCTTAGTCTCGACGAAGATAAGAGTGAGACCGCTTCCGTGAGTGTGGAGAATATCCAGGAGCACAGATCGCTTGTCATGATCCTCAACATATTCAACCTTTTGAGTGATGTTCTCCGAGGTAGAGCCAACACGACCAACCGAGAGGAAGACGTAGTCCTTCAAGAAGTCCCGAGCGAGCATCTGAATATCACGAGGGAAAGTGGCCGAAAACATGAGGGTTTGGCGTCCATTAACTGGAGGCATATCTTCTCCTTCAACAATGCGACGGATCTGAGGTTCGAAACCCATGTCCAACATGCGATCAGCTTCATCGAGAACAAGATACTTGATGTTGCAGAGCGAGATACGTCCACGTTCAATCAAATCGACAAGACGACCGGGGGTGGCGACGAGGAGGTCACAGCCACGTTCAATTTGACGGAGTTGAGATCCAATATCAGCACCACCATAGACGACACATGGGCGAACCCAGGAGCGATAGGCGAACTTGCGGGCCTCATCATAGATCTGCGAGACCAATTCACGGGTTGGGGCCAAGATCAAGGAGGTTGGGTAGGCCTTTCGCTGGCGGCCATAGCTGAACTGGCCAGCATTTTGGGTCGGCGCTGCAGACGGACCGTTCTGGAAGGCCTGAGAAAGAATTGGGAAGAGGAAACCACCAGTTTTTCCGGAACCGGTTTGGGCGCAGGCCATCAAGTCACGTCCGCCCATAACAATTGGGATGGAATACTTCTGAACAGGGGTTGGCGTCTTGTAACTGGCAAGGGCGATGTTGGACAGCAGATGGTCATCCAAAGGCGGATTGGTGAAGGTTGTGACTGGCTCAGGGACATCTGTGCCTGAGGCCTCGACTGGAATATCGTCGTAATTGGAAAAGTTGATACCGGTCTGTTGCTTGGTTGGATCGTTGGGAACACCGAAGAGTTCGCGTTCCATACGGGGGTTGGCAGGACCAGGAACATGTTTTCCATCACGCCACTGGCCGTCACCAGAACCGCGGGCAGCACCTGCACCACCAGCACCACCAGCACCTCCATAGTTCTGACCACGGCTACCTGGGTGACCATATGCAGTCGCGTCGAAACGGGGAGCGCCAGGAGCGCCGGGGCCGCCAGCACCCCAGCCAGGAGCACCACCAGGAACAGGACCAGGGGCACCATTCATAGCAACAGGTCCGCGAGGAGCCCAATTGTTTGGAGCACCACCTCTGCATCATTGGATTAGCAACTGCGCTTTGGCAAATGACAAGGGGAATATACATACTTGGGAACGAATGGAGCAGTATTAACTGGAGGACGAGGACCGTCGACGGGGCCGGGTGGGCCGCCACGAGGTTGGCTAGAACGAGCATGGGGAGGAATATAGGGAGCACGACCGGTTGGTGCATGCTGCGAGTCCTCAAGAGAGAGGCCGGCCATTTTCAAAGAATCACCCATGATTACAGTTGTATTCTGGAGACAGAAAACTGGATTAGCTAGGAACACGCAATGGATCGAAGGCGGAGCAGAACGTACTGGACGAGTGTCTGAAAAGCGAAAGATCTTCTTGCTACTGAGTTCTGTTTCACAAGTTTTGAGACTTGTTGTGCGTTGGTGGCAAGGCTTCAGAGAACTGATCTGAAGCAACGGTTGCGAGGAATGAGTGTCAGAGAGCTGAAAACGATTCACGAATTAAATCCTCGAAGGAACGTCTCCGCACTCAAAAGTGAGATCGAAGATGATAGTCGACGTGTTAAAAGTGAGCTGAAAAAGAGAGACCGAAAACAGATCAAATACTGCGTGTCTCTCAGATGTAAGCTTCTGAGCTGGTTGTCTTTCCTGTCAGAAAGAAAAGCGGATGAAGACAGAAAGAAGAGAGAGGAAGAAAAGACAGGAAACAAGAATATGCGTGTGATTTTATGATGACAAGAGGTGTCAAAGGAGGAGGATGAGAGGTTGTGGATGAGAGGAGAGAAGAGAAGAAGTTGATGAGATGTTGTTGGGTTAAGAAAAAAAAAGTCAGCAGGCTGTGTGGCGCCTAGCCTAATCGAGACTAGTTCGCACTCTGATTTTCGCAGCGACAAAAAGTTCAGTTTTTCGACCTTCAACCTTCCATCAACCACGCGGAGAGGCGACTGGTATCTCTCGCTGCTGCCAGCCAAGCGGTGTACTTCCTCGCCTCCTCGTCCGCGGACCGAGTCTCCCGAGGTTTCGCCCTCGTGCTCGACTTACGACTGGATGTCTTGCTGCAGTGAGCCAGGAATTGTCTCCCAGCCTGACTAAGAATGGCGATAAACAGGACGCAAAAAAAGGCTCCAGGGACCAGTGCAAAACTACGATCGCCTTGGAACCGCCAACCAGGGCGCGATTAGGCCATCGGCCGGCGAAGGCTGGAGAAGAAGTCAAGCTTTTTTGCCGCCTCCGTGGTTCGCCACCTCCAGAAGCACTCCATCCACTGGACAAATCATCAAGCCTAAACCATATATGTGGCTAGGCCGTTTTATCGATTCGCCTTGGAGACTTGGAAAAGCATCGCTCCTCCGTATTTGTTTATGGCTGAGGCAATTGGCCGGCTGTCATGTCCGAAACTGCTTCAGGGAGGACTTGGCCCTCTTCACCCTGGAATAAAGCTAAGTGATGACTGCCAACCAAGTTGCAGATATTCACAAGATATGCCAGTGAAATGAATCGCCTCTGAGGCAGTATTCTTCGCTTCACTGTTGACTCCAATATACCTCCTTTCACTAGACTTGCAGTCACGGTTTCACCTCTGAAATCTAGACATATAAAACGCCCGCAATATTCCCCTTTCTACAACCTTGCTCCATTTTTCAACCTTCTAGGTTGAGGTGCGATTCAACTACTAGCGAGGTCATTTCTTATATGAATATGGAGTACTTGATCCATATGAGGTCTCCAACAGTCTGCGCTGCCTGATCTTGCCTCAGTGCCCAAGTTGGTGATCCCATCTGCTCTGAGAGGGGTTCCGTTCTGAGGTTTATACAGTCACTCCGCAGACAGCAGGCCTTGTTGCGATAATTTCATATTTGGTCTTCAAAGGCTTGGAATAGAGCGGCCTACCGCCGTTCATACTATTGGGTTTTGGCGGCTGCTGGATTAACTCTGGCAAGAACCAGCGGTTAACGTGGTACTACCTCTACTCTTCGGCCCACGAGGCAAACCCAACCTTGTGATGTTTCATCCTCAAGGGGTTGTGTTTCAATGATAATGATTTGAATACGATAGCAACCATCTATTGGCGACTAGACGAGGCAGTACGCTGGATGTACTCAGTACTGTTAATGGGAGTTGCTTCAGCGGCCGTGCTTGAACAACTCTGTGGCATGTCATATGAAGATAAAGGACTTTGCCAAGGCATGCGCGAGGGTTCTAGAAGTCTTAGTGAGAGAAAAGCATAAATTCAGTATCAGGATGGTTGTGGGTGGTCAATTTCTCAGAACGACGGGGGCTAATCTACTATCTCTAGATTAAGTCCGCGTTGACTTGCCGTCGTTGCTGTACGAACACGGACCTCTCCTTACTATTTTCCATGGCAGCACAAGTCATTAAAATGTGGCTGGTATGGCTATTTCCAAGCATTAAAGACTTGCAAGCCTGCTTCGATAAGTACAGTTGATAGGGCTTCAACATCCCCCAAGACAACCCTGAAGCTCTTGCTTACATTTCAGGCTCCTTATCTCGCATTCATAGTTCATCTCGATCATTATGATTATCCCAAGTGGTGTTGTTGATTATTACTCGCAAGTTCTCGGCCATTTCCTCCATAGTTTTGTTTATATTATCAAATCGTTCTTTCACTACCGCCAAGTCCTCTCGTTCAACAAGCCGCAGCGGCAGAATTGTTGCTACCAAACCGGTTAGAAAGGTTGCATGTTCAACGATCTCGAATGTCCAAGAGCTTACTTGTGTCTGGAAGGGATATCGGCCATTTGAATCTGATTTTACGCGCTTAGGCCACGAGCCTAGATCCATCAACAATCGTCAGTGATGCTTTGTGACTTGTGAGGAACGTAGTAATCAACGGAGGTATCTATGAGTTATAACGCGACGGATGTGATATGAGTTAAGACGGACGAAGAGAAAAGTTGACAGAGACGAGAAAGAGGAAGGCGGTACCTACTGCTTTAGTCGACTTTTCGTTCTTTCCACGCGACTTGACTTTGGAGGAAAGAGAGACTCATAGGCGGGCGGTGAGTTTGCTCTGTTTGTCGATGCTCTGTCCATTTTGTAGGTTTGGGTGCAATAGAATATATAGTAACGGTACTGAGAACAGAAACGAGCCAGGTCTGAGGAGTGTGCGGCTGCTAGAGAATCTATATGTCTTTTGATTGTTCCGAGCATACCGTAACTTCTCCGTCGACATCCTTAATGTGTCACATCCCGACACATCCGTCAACGGTCGTCCGTTTGTTCGGCTTTGCCGGTAACTTGAACTGTAGCATCTATCAGTCCGGGGTAGGATTAGTACAATCGCCCGTATGTATATGATATAGCTAAGCAGAAGGATACGTTCAAGTTGGCCTCACTCGAGGATATCAATGTCATTAGCAAAGAGTCATCTGTATAACTGAAAGGGGAATATCAAGTCAATGTCCCACTCTATATCTACCTCCCCTTTGTCCAATCAACCAACTTGATCACCTTGTTCCCCGTTTTGCTGCGCTCAAACTCATCATTGCTCCGAACGAACGTCACCCGGAACAGATGCTCATTCGAAGGCAGATATCCAAACGTCTTCTTCAACCTCTCCACAAGTTCATCCGTCGATACCAACCGCCCATCATCTTCTCCAGCCGTAGGTCGGAAAATGCGAATCTCAATTGCAATCTCCGGCGTTTTTTCCATGTAGCTGAGCACAACCTGCCACTGTAGAATCCCAAGCTCCTCCGTGCGCATAAATGCCTCGATCTTATCAAACACAAAGTACTCGCCATACCACTTGAAACTGAAGCGTCGATCGCGGCCATACAGGCGCAACATTTTGAGATGTTGAGCTTCCTCAGCCGGGATCTGGGCCAGCGCAGCGGCCGGCAGTGGATGCAGGGAGCCAAGATCTCCTGAAACATATCGCACCAGCGGATTGCGCAACCGCTGCAGCGACGTCTGCACGACAATTCCGATTTCGCCCTCGGATACCTCTTCAGGCACACTGGCAGCGTCTGAACCGTTTGCTGCGTGTCCAGGATCCTCCACAGACAGTGGAAGTACTTCAATGACAATCGTGCGCGTGTCGAAGATAAACTCCATATAATCATCATCCACATCACCAGTCAAATCAAGATTGGCAACTGACCACGGACCCGCCTCCGCACTCCCGAGCACCGAGCAGATCGTCACGGGTCCAAGCACGGATCGAATGAAGGCTTTTTGCGTGCGGACCAACGGTTCGGATGTATACAGCACTTTAGTGATCTTGATGGCTTCTCGTTCCGCGGCGGGAAGTGCCCCGATATATGCGGCGAGCTGCACCACCTGGCTTCCGTCGCCGGAAATGATATTGACTCGATTGGCCACGATTGCATCGACGATGTCAGCATGGGGCATGTAGTGGCCCGCACATAAAACATTTCCGCCTGCTTGTTCCACGATCTCTGATAACAAATCGAGAGCCCTGAGATACAAGTCAGTTTTCCCCATGTCAATGCTTTGCACCCGTAAGCTGAACCCCTTATACTCCATACCTGTAAAAAAACCCCGAGATATGCATCGTAAGCATCCAATCTCCCGGCTCAATCAGCCCACACGTTCGCACCAGCGACCCCGCAACATCGCGCTGCCGGCGATTCTCAGCGGAATCCGTAACAAACACCATCGGTGCACCTCCAGAGCCGCCACCGGTCACGCTGACGTACCCATGTCGACGGTAGCCATTGCGCGGACTGGTGTCTGCCGATAGACGCTGAATTGTTTTGTACCTAGCACAGTGCAGGCGGTTCAGCGCAGACTCCACAACAGTATGGACTGTGCTGTATGTACGTACAGCGACTCTTTGCGCGTGAGGGGAAAGTCTTTCAACCCGAGGGCATTGTCCTTCTGGGCCCTGGCTGCAGTGAGAATTTCAGGAAGAGATTCTCGTGTCGCGGGGTATTCTGCATCAGAGTAGAATGGATGCACGCGGGCGACAGCGAGGATGTCCTCGAGTGAAAAGGACCTGGAAGACATTCTTTCAATGACTGTGGAAGTCTTCTTCAAACAAAGAGAGTGCGTGACTGATGTCGCGAGTGAAGTCTGTCTCAGACAAACACTTCGTTGCGCATCTAATGCTTGATACGCTCGACTCTCTGCCACTGAGCAAAGTCAACCCCTCTAGATGCACCCACGGCAAAGCGAGGCCGTATTGTTCCCCTCTTCACCACTGAATGCACAAATCAGTGACTTCCGATGCAAGTTACGCAACGCCTCGAAGCATCAACTCCATCCAGCCCAAGATGCGAGTTCGATTGCGACGATTGGACCACAACGACATGAACCTAGACATGCAGCTTCGGTCGCAGCGACAATCATCATTCTTGTCCTGCATGGTGATCCAGTAGTTAGTCATTCTCTTTTTCGTGGCTTGCGTGCGAACGATACGCATACAGGCCACGCTATCCCATAGTAAGTTGGAGCCTTGAGGAGATATCGACATTGAGCAGCAAAGTCCGCGGAGCCCGATTTCCTTACATGGGCGAGGATTTGATGTGTTGATACCGTATCTGGTCGGTACCACCACCAAACACAGCAGATTGTACAGTAATATCCCAATTCCGCCGGCATTTAGGGCTTAGGGGGGTTGGAGGGTTAGGGTGGCTAGGGAGGGTTAGGGGTTAGAAAAGGTATTTTTTAGGGAAGGGTTAGGGGTCATTCAGGGCCGTTGCGTACTCTGTCGTAGTCACCACTTATGTATGTACTGTACTGTACGGAGTAAGCGAGGCACTGTCCTCTACAAAACAATCCTCAGCGCCTCGCCCATATAAAGAAACCCCGCGGCCCAGAAACAAACGAAAGATGACACGCCTTTCTTCTCTCGCGCCCGATTGATTCAAAAACAAAATCCAAACTGAGTCTGTGTGATAGCGGCCCGGACTTCTTCTCGATCGTCGAACACCCTGGAGTATACTGTACACTACTAATCACCGGCGATAAGGCGCTGAAAATGGACCGTTCATTTGGAACGAAGAGCTCAGCTCCCAACCCCACTCTCGACGGCGCTATTCAAAATGCAAGCACAGCCCAAACTCACTCAGGTCACATACTGACAAAATCCCCCAGGTTGACTCCCGTATCTCTGATATCGACCCCAAAATCGCTGCCCTCGACGCCGAACAATCTACCTACGAGGCCGAAATCTCCGAATGGCTCAACGGACCCGGCGTATCCGGCCTTGTTCAAAAGGATCTCGAGGCACTGGAACGTCGCGAACAATACGAAGATGAGCGCGATCAGTTATGCCAGCAGCGCCGGAATATGGAACAAGCGGGGATGATGCAAGACAATTCACGAAATGTGATGACGACGGTGGATACGATGAAGACCATCACAGAGACGCTCAAGCTGCAAAATGGCAAAGTAGACATTAACCAGATCGAGGGTATGCGGGATGAAATGCAGAACTCGATTGATCTAGAAGAATATGGTCAATTCTATTCTATTCCGGTGGGTGATGAATTTGAGGATGAGGCAGAACAAGATGCTGAGTTGGAGGCACTGAGAGAAGAGGCCAGGCTTGTGTCGAGCTTGGGAGGCGATCCGATGCACGATGAAGTAGAGTTTTCCTAGCTCATTGATGAGCCTCCAGAGCAGACTAATAATTAAGGTCAAAGAAGCCGCAGGCGGTATTAAATGATCCCGCATCCCGGCCATCCGAGGTATGGAGAGTTGAACTATTATCACCACTGTCACCTGGAGAGGCTGAAGTTCTCACGTCTTGTCGCCTAAGAAACAAGATCATGTCTTGTTGCGTTTGTAATGAAAGCACGAATTCAGTGACTTATGTCTGTCTACAAGACTCTTCGTATTTGTATACGTACAGTCAAATGCGAGAAAAACGAACCCTCATGGGACTGTGGCCCTTGTTGGTATCTTGACGATGATGGAGCCGAACTTTGACGAGGACGACGATGATGGCGATCGTAGCAAGTGGGACGAAGATTCTGATTCCAACCAGCCCAAAGACGTGGGCTTCGATCCAATCCTCCGAAGAAATACGGGTTAAACTAACTATGATACCCCGGAGAGCTGGGATACGAAACTCAGAAGTTAGGTTAATAGATCGTACAGAGTTCGTCGATCATGATTCATGAACAGTGCTCACTGATGTGCGAAGACAGTCACAACCAGGGCCCAAGGACACAGGCCACGGTACTGGCCAGGTACAGTACAGTAGGATGATAACAATGAAGATGAGTAAATGTATTACAACAAAGTATTAATACTTGAGGACACCTGTGTCTATCTATATTCAATTCAAACGGCCAACGACGACGCCAAATCTCCCGCAGTAAACGGCTGCGCGTCCCAGCGCACTCGACGCAAGTGGCGATGGGGATCCTTGACCGCATTCCTCGCATGAAGCCAGCGCCGATTGTTGATCAACACAATCGACCCTCGCGGCAGCACCTCCGGCGTCAGATGCATCGTGGCCGCCGTCGCCTCGGCGCTCTGCAGCACCTTCCCTAGCTCTTGCAGCGCATTCCTCGCGCTGTCCGTCAAGGGCGTGAGGATCTCGTCCCGGAACCTGAACTCGAGGGCGCCGACGCTCCCAGGTTCCTCGCCAAGCAGGCCGGCTGTGATATGGCGTTCGTCACTCTTGATGAACTCCTCTGGCACCGTGATGCGGTATTCAGGCATCGACAGGGCCTTTCGCGTAGATGGCGATAGCAGACGCGCAAGACTACTAACATTCAGAATCGATAATGTTCCTCCGCCGCATCGATCCGGTTGGAGTACTTGCAGCGCGAAAAATCGCGGGGGGTTATGCTCATAGCTGCAATCTGTATGCCAGGGGAAGTCCTGGGCGGTTTCGGAGCGGGCGGGCTTCGTGGTTGTGGACTGTTGCCGTACGGGTAGGGGGCGGACGTCCCAGAACCAGCCTCGAGACGCAGAGTGAGTGATGGGTAGGCCGTGGCCGTGGTGTTGATGTAGATTTTGGATCAATTGCTGCAGATAGCGACTTTCGTTGTCTTCAAACCCCAGCTTGACCTTTAAGACTCCGTCCTGTTTGAGGTGTTTGTGAACAGATGCAACATGACTTAGATCGCTTGCGGAACCCAGCTCAGAAGCGTGTAGCTGGTTGACAGTGCAGTGGTGACCTAGATACTTGAATCAGTACCTTTGCGCAACAATGCAAAGACACGCAACACTCACGGTAAGAAGTTCCATAAAGTCTTCTGAGAGCCCCAAGGCCAGGTTTGTGTAGTCTGCAAAATCGATTCCACATCATCGCCCTTCCTTCCTCACACCGAGAATTCACAGCGAAGTTGGCGATAACAAAGAATGAGTAGACACGTTGCTCAGCGGTAATAGGGATATGTCTCACAAGGCAACTCAAAGCATACATACGGATCACCATCAAGAAACTCCAAGCACAATCATGACGGCCATAGCGGCCCCAGGCCCCAGAGGAGCCCTATGCGATATCTGTTCTTTTTGACGTTCTCGCTCAAAGACAGATGGCTGGCGATTGTCAAAGGCACCCAATCCCGACGGCCGATCTCTCAGCACTGGTATCGACCATGGCGGCCATCGTTCAGATACGAGATGACTTGTAACCATCTCAGCCCACGTTCAAAGTACGCTGGCTGTTGCGTGAACAGCAGCATCGAGAAAAGACTCGCAGCTTCGGATTGTCGCTTTCTCAGTGGCGAGTTTTCAGCGGAGATTTTAAACTGCACTGGCTAGCTCACCTGGAGCAGAAAGCTTTGGGCCCGACAAACATCTCGATTTGTGGATGAGCACGACAATCTCTGGTCCATGGCCCTGTTTCCAGTCAGCCACAGTTTGTGCAGGCATCGTCAAGATCTTCAACTTTGCACCCGCGAGCAGACCAACAATAAGTGGAGTTTACTGTAACTGTTCGAGGATCTCTTCAGCTTCAGCCATATAAAGAAGGCAGGAAATTGAACAACGAATAGGAAAAGAAGCGTGTCGCTTTCTTGGGTAGTTACTCTGCTGGCTTTGATACTGTATGTCGCTTCCGCCGGCCAACACAAAAAGAAACGTGCGACGATTCTGCAGGATCCCTGTGCCAATTGCCCCGAATCTGCGGGTGCATCATTAGCCCCGTCGAGCGGAAAACGTTATTTCACTCGAACGCGAGAAGCTCTCCAGATTACGAGGGTATTTCAATGCACAATTCGTCCACGATACTCAACAGCTTTGTAGATCCGACCTGAGTGGTCTGAGATTCGCATTCAAGCCACCCTGCAACTCGACAGGCAATCAGAGACCAGTAAGGTAATACAGGGCAAACGCAAGAATTGGAAACGGAGCCTTGTAACGATGCAGTTCAAGAATGGCCGCATCGGACCTGCCTTATGGCAGTTATTGTGCACACCATCTTTCGGGACATCTCGAAGACAAGCAACATCTGCGAATGTCGATGGATACTTAGCTGCTCTTCCTCGCCATGTCGATTGTTCATCAAGACAGCCTTACCTCCGACTGTGTGCCCGATTCTATTCCCTCGGCGGTTCACGCCGCGATCCGGAAGCAACTGCAAGATCATAAAGAAAAGGAGTCCTTCTTTGTCGGCGACGAACAATATATCCATAACCAGGTGACACGATGGCGGGCCACCTGTCCAGACATCAAGCCTTTTTACGGTGAGCATTGAGGCACCAAGAACTGTCGAAAGCCCTCCACTAACAGTACTTGAAGCCGTCAAGTGCAATGACAACCCGACGGTCCTGAAAATCCTCGCGAAGCATGGTATCGGGTTCGATTGTGCCACTAAATCAGAGATCCAACGAATCCTCGACTTGGGCGTCGAACCGAGTCGAATTCTCTATGCTTCCCCCTTCAAACCAGAAGACCACATCGTATACGCCAGACAACATGGCGTGAATCAGACAATGTTCGACAGCGAGGATGAGCTCCGAAAATTGAAGATTTATCTCCCCAATGCGGAACTATACCTGCGTCTATGGGCTGATGACCCGAATTCCCGCGTTCGTTTGGGCGAGAAGTTCGGAGTACAGCTACCCCACGCCAAAGAACTTCTCACTTTAGCGAGAGACATAGGCATGAAAGTGGTCGGTCTTTGCTTTCACGTGGGCTCAAACGCACAGGATGATAGCGCCTACCACCGTGCGATAAAGCTCTCGCGAGAAGTGTATGACTATAACGAGATCCTTGGAGAGAAGAAACACACAATACACACCATCGACATAGGGGGCGGGTTCTCCGACGATAATTTCGACATTGTAACAAGGGGTATACACGAGGGTATCAAAGAGCATTTCGGAGACCATCAACATCTCCGATGGGTCGCGGAACCTGGTCGCTATTTTTCAGACGAAGCTTTCCATCTGGTATGCCGCGTGATAGGGACGCGGCCCTATGCAGACTGCGGGAGCAGTATCCTCTCAGAAGAGAAGCCGGCTGGGGGCCATATATTCATCAACGACGGCATATATCACAATTTTCTGAACGCCATAACCGAGAAAGTGGTGCCACAGCCTCGCCTGCTAGATAGCACTGGCATACAAACCCCGGCAATCCTTGGGGAGCAACCCACGTACACACTCTGGGGGCAGACATGCGATAGTTTTGACAAGATAATTGCCGATTGTGCGCTCCCACGACGCGTGAAAGTCGATGATTGGCTTTGTTTTCCTTCCATGGGCGGTAAGTCACATTCCTCTTGTTGATAAAATGTATAGCTTCAACTGACAATGGTCAAGCATATACACACGTCACTGCAAGTGATTTCAACGGATTTCCCACCGGCACAAAGACCGTTTGGTTATCTAGAACACCACAGGCGTCTTCAGGCCTCATGGTTTCGCCTTTCCAGACACTGAAAATGCTGCATTCTTACGTGACAGCCGGGTTGCTTGGGATGATTTTCGGAGGAGCCAAAGGTCCGTCGCACCTTATCAAGGGCACGAGTCTGGCTGATATTGGCGAGGGCGCTGTTAACGCTAAAGGAGTTGAATGATAGAAGGGATAAAACCCTCGCAGATGATTGTCTGAGGCGACGCAGAGCACACATAATGGAAACTTCAGCGACAGAGTAATCAAACCATTAATGGCAGTAACGTGTTGCTTTTTTCAAAGGGAACTGGACCAATGCTCTGGTGCTCTGTTTGTAAATCGGCATTGTCAGCAATTAACGAGAATTGTAGTCCTCCTGTCTACTATCGGGCTTCTTGCAGTGGACATGCTTCCTCAAGTAGATTCAAATGGGTTCGCCCTTTGGCATGCTTAGCCGTCCTTAAACCTGTCGCTTGATGTGAGCTTCAGATTTAGATATGCTTAGATGTGCTTGACCATCCTTAAACCAGTCGTTGGATGAGAATTTCGGGCCTGGGTATCCTTAACCATTCTTAAACCTGTCGTTCGGTGTGAGTAACGAGGTAAAATTCGTCCTTAAGGTCATCAATACGAAACACTTCGCGGAGCATTTCGACAGGCTCTCTGATTAGTTATTGTGCACCTTGTGTTCGGCCGAAGGCGAACGACCAAGGTTGCTTTCTTCATAGGAACGTAGTGTATTTTGATCGACAGTGATCGCTCAAAATCCACGGAGCGAGTGATGCTGAAAAGCGGTAGCATCGTGGCATGGCTCTGTTCTGAATGGGCCATGCTGATGGATGGCTGGCGCCCTTCACGCTTCAGCTCCTCCATCACCATGACGAGATAACTAACCGTATCCGTACGGTCCTCTGTATCTGTGGCTGTCACGAACCAGTCAACTCGTCAAAAACATTTGGTAATGGGCGAAAATACGTACCGTATCGCGGAAAACAAACATCAAAGTTAGCGAGTCGACGATGATTCCGACTTTTGGGCGGTCGGGGCGATCTTAGCGTGCCCTGGATGCACATCACTCGGCCCTGCAGCTGGACCGGCATTAGCGTCTTGGAGGTCCGGAAGACGTCAGGGACCAAAACTACAAGTTCGTCGTCTACTTTTAGGCTCGGTGATATCTCTGAGGACACTGTTGGAGATTGTTAGACCGAAAAGATTAACTCGGGGGGAATTGACACGGTGGTCTTCTCGAGCGATCAATCTGTGTAGCAGGTAACGGGGATCAGTTCTTATGGGGAAAGCAACAACATCAAAGATGGAGAAGAGCGACCACACGCGCCTCCGGCAAATATGTCTATTAGCAAGTGACAACAAAAAGGCCGTAGCAGCTCTCGACGCAGACTCATCAACACGCGCAGAAGAGAGACGGCAGCTCGAAAGCCAGCTGCTCCGACAATATCCACGCGAATCATGGGCTAAAGAAACGTATCGTTATGCGTGCCCGCACCCCATCCTGGTTCACCCGCAGCATGTTGAGAATCTTCGAGTCTTACATCAAGCATTGGTGCTCGCGGTTGCTAATATTGTTGAGCGATGGTGGACTGATACTGCTGCTAATTTCCCTGCGAGGATGCCGCTGGAGGCTCATGAAGAGGAACTCTTACGGGTAAGCCGTCTTTCTCGGTATTTCACGGGACAGGAAACTTCTAACACATCATTTGCGATAATTAGTGGATGGAAAATGAAGCTGCTGGCGCGATTCGCCCATTCAAGGAGTGCCTTGGGTCCTGGCGACCTGACTTTCTCATCGACGAGTCCGCGCATGTCGACCCAGCCCAAGCGACCACTGAACAATTCGCCATCTGTGAAATCAACGCGCGTTTCTCTTTCAATGGATTCCTTCTCAGTACTTCGGGCCAGCAAGCCCTATCTGATATGGGAGCGGAGCAAAAGAGTTTGCTTGGAGTTCTCGATCCTAATCATGTAGGATGACTCATACCGCATCTTGCGCAGACATGGGGTAGCTAAATAGACTTAGGTAATTCAAAGCTTGTTTGGCTTGTTTGACCCGACGCGTCCTCTATACCTCCTCAAAGGCGAAGAGGGCGGCCATGATATTCACCAGTTTGTCCACGAAGTGCAACGGCGAACGGGGACGCGGCCACGATTTATTGGCCCAGACGAGCTCCGGCTGGTTCCAAGCGAGGATTCTAAATATGGGTATAAAATGTGCTGCCTTGCGCGAGATGAGACGACAAACAACCCTGACACTTCCACCAAGACGAGGGAGCCAGTAAGAGTGGTTCACAAGCGAGAGGTTTTGGAAGAAATTGATCAGGTCGGCGTGGAACTGCACCAGCGCGAACTGGGAGCGATGTCACCTGAAGTGCTGCGTCAGCTTGCACTCCGCTGCTTCAACGACATGCGGACAGTGTTTCTTGTGCACGACAAGAGAATGCTGGGAATCGTGTTGCAGGAGCTTGATGCGTTAGTTTCAAAACACGGTATCTTGACGAAAGAACAAGCAGAAACCTTGCGAAGAGGAATTGCTCCGAGTATTATTCCCGGATCAGAGGAGATGATCGAATTCACGCATCGCTGCAACGAGGGTCCAGACTTCAAGGACGGGTATCTTCTCAAGCCAATTCGAAGTGGTAAGGGCGCTGGAATCGTCTTTGGAGACGAGGTCACGGCAGAGGAATGGCAGGCTATGCTCCAGCGCCTCCAGGGTCCGGGACTGACGCCGGGTCAGACTAGCTACATCGTGCAGCGTCAGGTGCTGCAGCCCAAGTACGAGGTGCTGTTGCGGGAGGAGGATGGGGCCCAGCACAACCGGCTCATTGGCACGTATCTATCGGTAAATGGGCAATTCTTAGGAATCGGAGTCTGGCGCAGTGGTCCAGGTAGAATCTGTGCAGTCAGCCATGGGGGTTCGTTCCTGTATTCAGTGGTCAGTTCACAACCGGGGAAGGCCCAAAAAGATCCAGGTGCGAAAGGATCACGATGGCTGGAGTGGTTGGGGTCCATTGGGTGCTGGATCAGACAGCGTGTGAATAGGAAGTATGTACATTAACAACTTGATATCAAAATGAATTGCCCATGATCTGTGTTGATGTGAAGCAATATGTGCTTGATGTGTGCGGTGGTGAAGAGATGGTGATGGAGGGGCAGTGTGCGAGTGCCACTGAGTGCGAGAGGCCAGGCCCGGCTGAGTCAGCACGGCACATCGCGAGCTCTCGACCAGAACAGCAACGAAGCCGACGAGAACACCAAAAGCAAAAGACACGCGATGGATCGATGGAAGCGGATGAATGAATGAACGACATCCACGCGCGCGAGAGTTGGTGTGTGAGTCTGGCCGCAACCCCCAGTGTCACCTCTCGCGCCAGCCTCCTCGCCCTCTGCCACCCCATCGCCCGTCTTCCTCTCGTCGTTCGCTGTTCATGTCTGTAGCTGAAGCCATCACCAAAAGTGCCTCGATCACCATCACTCCTTATCTCACCGTCGCAACTTGGTAGCAAGCTCTAACAATGGTCCTTCCACACAACCCAGTACCACTAATTTAATTCACTTTTCCACCTCGCCCCCTTTGACCAACCTCCATCCTCTCTCTACCTCGCCAGTCTCTCTCCCTCGTGTTCCTATTCTTTATGGCGAGCATGACGGTTCCAGATCCTTCTGCCTCTGCCTCTGCCTCTCCCGATGTCCACAATGCCTCTACTTCTCCTCGCGAGAACGCACCACCTGCTGAGACGTCTACTGTGTCGCGTGTACCAGAGTCTGCTCAGCTGAAAAGCGTGGACAACACAGATCGCGACAAGAGACCAGAGCCATCATCAATCGAGTCGAAGACCAACCAAAATTCCGAGTTGCTGGCGACCGGACGGTCCTCGATAAAATCGGAGCTACCCGTGGAAGACAAGTTGGGACGTGACGACCACAATGCTGAAAAAGGGGAAACTCGTCCTGCTCGCGAGGAAAAATCCTCAAAGACGCCGCGTCGAGACGAAGCTACGGTAGAGTTGAGGCCCCAGAAAGAAGCTGCACCTCGACGGCCGTCGGACACCCAGCAGCCTGCCGAGACCGCACCCTCGAGTACTCGAAAACACATCAATGGCACAATTGGGTCTGCCTACTCGGGCAGTAAGATCAGACACTTGAAGAAGGACGACGGAATTCCCTTGTGGCGAAAGGACATTCAGTACGACTTCTTAAGATGCGTCTTTGAAGACCGGACACCATGTTTTACTCGCTTCTCCGAAGGCGACAAGAACCTCACGTTTGCCGACCTCTACCTCGATACAATGGCCAAGAGTAGCAAGACGAGCAAGATCCTAAAAGACAAGCTTCAGAACGATAGACCGGCTGCGATGAACATCGCTATGGTCTGTTTGCTCGTGAACTTCGGGAGGATGAATACCACGCTGAACTGTGAGTCGTCCATGCGGTTCTATTAGACCAAATTTTACGGAGTAGCTAACCTTGAACAGTCTTTCCAGAGATGCGTGCTCAATTACGAACTTACCACTCGATTCCCTCCCTCCAAGCTCGTCAGGACGCCAGTGCCTACAAACAGCTCCAGGACGCGCCTCGTCTCAAGTCGATACTCAAAGGTGCTTCAGAAGATGTCGAGCAGCCGACAACAATCAAGAAGATCAAGAGTCTGCCAGTCCCTCGCACCAACCCCGTCAACCTCCTGTTCGTCTTGGCTCAACATGCTCCCCAGATCTCAAGACTTCATTTTCAACCACCCGGAGACTTTTTCGACTTGATCATGCGTCCCACTCTCAGCAGCAGGAGTCGTGCTAAAGCGTTCTTGTGGCTGATGTGGCTCTACCTGGAGAGTGATTTCTCAGAAAAGGCGGCATTGGAGAACCCGTTTGGTCCTGGCATCGTGGTCAAAAAAGGCGACGAAGTGCTGTTGCAGGTACCTAGCATGGAAGAGCTTACCGAGGAGGAGGCAGAAGCGGAGAATGTTGATCCGGCCGATGAGGTTAAATATGGTGAAGACAAGC
This sequence comes from Aphanoascus verrucosus, assembly GCA_014839905.1. NCBI lineage: Eukaryota > Fungi > Ascomycota > Eurotiomycetes > Onygenales > Onygenaceae > Aphanoascus > Aphanoascus verrucosus. Next base: position 54,207 of record JACRYM010000074.1, read on the forward strand.
AGCAAGAGCGGAAACGTATGTTGCCCTTCGTTGGTATGTTTGACAAACAATTACTGATCTATTCGACTAGGCATATTGGAGGACGATGATGTCATTTTTAGGCACGTCAAGCGACCGAAGAAAGGTAAATATGGTCTGTTTTACTTCAAGGCTCCTTTCTCCTCTTTCTATCTTGCTAACAATTTTGCTAGATTATGCCAGCGACGATGCGGCGTCCGAAACCGGAGGTCCCTCCAAGGGAGAAAAGAGTACCGCCAGCCGTCGCAGTGATGCTCACGGACTCACCACCTCCTTTACCCCTTTGAATCCAGCCAAACGGGCACTGGAAGACGAGGATGTTGGTGAAACAACACCCACCCAGCCCAGGCCACGCGCCAAACGAGCGAAACGAGATTCATCCACGAACCGACCAGCAGGCACCCAGCCTCAGCGCCTGGTTCTCAAAACCAGAATGGAGCAGACCCCTGACACATCATCTCCCGCACCCCCTGGCGCTGGACACCCGATTTTGAACCAGTACAGCTCGAACAATACCCCCAATGGTCAAGGCACCGGATCCCGTCGCCCACGCCCCATGACACAGCACCAGTTGGCGCTCGAGCAAAATCGAAAACAGCGGATAGATTATGCCCTGGCCCAACGACGAGCGGGGACATGGGACACGCTCCGCGCCCGTCGCGAGAACGAAGTCCCCTTTGCACGGGCCGGACGACTGTTGCAGAGCTTACCGGCTGGTTATGATACGGATGACGAAAATTCATGGGGTAAAGGTGGAATCTTGCCTAATCCTGCAGAGGAAGAAGACTACGGTGAAGCCGCGAGTTTTTACTTTTCGGTGGTTCGAAAAGTTGCGCGTCGACTTCAACGATGGGATTGGGATTCGGTTCTATCTAATGACAAGGACTACCCGCCAAACGGGCTGGGTGTCGAATATAATCGGCTTCGTGACGTGGTTGAACATCAGGAGTTGGAGGTGATTGAGCAGCAGACGCCGACTGTTAGTAGTAAACCAAGAGGCGGCCGGACTGGTGTACGCCGTGAAAGAAAGGCTGCGGGTGCAGGTGCGGGTGCGGAGACACCGACCGATGCAACATCCCGACAGACTGGGCCGGGTAGGAAGCCAATGGGTCGGCCTAGTACGTCAGGTAAGCGGGGATCCGGAGATAAGACTGGAGTCAAGAGAACTCGAACACGGAATCGTCCGTCGAAGCTTGTCGCGAAGGCGACAGCTGCAGCTGCTGATGAGCCGGATGTACTGGAAACACCGGATGTCTCGATGGTCGTTGAGGACGCCGACGCGGACCAAAGCGCATCACACAACGTGGGTCAGCTACTCGATGATGTTGACAAGAGCCTACTGGCCGAAGAAAGTATTGCGGACACGCGCAGCCGCATGGATGATGCTAGCAGCATTGGCGTTGGGCCCGAGATACCACCTGGCGGCGACGATGATGATACAGAGGAACTGTCTGATGTGGACGGAGAGGGAGACGGGGATGTGGATATGGACGTGTCGAAGCTCCGGGAAGATGTGGATTCTGGCGGCGAAGAGGACAGTCTGTCGCCGGATGTTGATGCTGATGTTGATATCAGCCGTCTGGAGGATGATGAGACGATGGTTGACGCATGAGCGTGGAAGGGCCTAATTTGCTTCGAGCTTCTTCTTCTTCGACTTCTACTTCTATCTTGTCTTGTTGTGTATTATTTACTCTGTTTTAATATGGCTGGGGGCTCTTTTGTATTGTATGTATATGTTTCTAATGCCTGGGAATGAGTGTCTTTGAGTGGCCAGGACTGATTACCTACACTGATGAGTAATTTGGCTCGAGGTTTGCGAATTGTAAAGGAGGAGATGGATGATAATTGATGCCGGAGCTAGCTACACACTAGGCGAGAGAAATCTAATGTGTATAATAGCGGTAGTATCTACAGTAGGGAGAGGTTCCGCGGGTATATGTAGATCAAGGACCGCGCAGGGGAGAATTCCGTCGCGGCGGAGTGTTGACTGGGTGGTACCTCCGCCCTTGGCACGCTCGGCACGTTCCGGATGAGCCCTGCTGAGATAATCCGTAACTCAGCGTTGCATCAGGCCGCGGACCATAGGACTCCAGTTCAGTTGACGGTCGATAGACTTCCTTTAAGATGGCTTCCTCATGGTGTCTAGCCGTGACATTTATTCATCGATCCTGGAGTTTCGCCTCGCCATTCCGTGAGCATTCTATCAACAACTAATCGTAACCTGTCGCGACAAGACCTACCACCAAGGTATCGAACATCATCAGCATCCGGTGCTCACGATAGCAACCATGAGTTGGCTAAAACGTCATCCACTGCCTCCTCGAAAGACTACTTCACAGGCGGAACGAAGCAGCCCTAATGAAAGCGAGGAGTCCGACGACCGGTCCGACACTTGGTCCATACACAGCAACGAACGCGCATCATGCCGGGGTCATGGCACCGATGAAACTCTTGCTGTTACTCGGGTGCTAGAAGAACATGGCATTCCGTGCTGTCTTGTCGGGACATCTGCTCTCATATTCTACGGTGCCGACAGAGTTCGTCATGTAAGTATCGAGCTTGGGTCCCCGCGTCCCGTCCGCACTTCGAGAGTTTCTAACATGAGCTGTGTCACTGCAGGCTTGGGAAATCTGCGTTCCAACAGAGCGCGTCGAAGAGGCAGCAAGGTTGTTACAGTCCAAACCATATGCGGAACAGTATCGTCTGGTAAAACCATGGCCTTATTATGAGCCCGGCGCACTCACTCACACGTACTATCGATTCAAAAGCAGAGGGCTACGCCATTACTTCTTCCTTGTCCCTTCAATAGACGTGCACATTGTCTGTGACCCTTCGAATTTTACCCGCAGCCCCAGAGGTTTGCCTTACCCCAAACTGGATGTCTTTATCCAGAGTTGCCTCGACACCTACAACATGCTACAGCTGTGTGATGTTATAGATGGTACCAACGTTTCTGAGGAATGGGGGGAAAAGCACCTCAACCTTAAGGGGACTAACGACGTAGAATGGGCAAGAGAAAAGAACAAACGGGGTGAAGAGTTTGGTGGAAAGTATGCTAACTGCGATTTCGCCTGGGAAGGACGGAAGAAAAAACGGGAGATGTGGCAGTCACTGGTACGCACTAAGGAGGACAGACTGGACTGGACAAAACCCAGGGATGTGTTTCTTACACAGTATCGTGTCATAGGCGCGCCAGATCCTTGGACAGAGTTGTCTGACATGTCCTAAGACCTTTGGCTCGAAAATCAGGGTTGCTATTATACAAGTTCCATATACCCGAATACAGCAGTATTTCCCGTCCGCCATATAGTCAAGGCCAGATAACATTAAAGTGAGAGTAATCTCTTCACCTCTTCACATTTTGATGCGTCCCCTCCCCTAGTTGATTCATAAACCGCATAGAATGTCTCCCGCATATTCTTGTCCAGGTGCTCACTCCATTTCACAATCTCGTCGCCATATTGGCGCAAGAGAAAAAGCAGATCCATGAAATCCGAGTTCTTTCTTCTCGAGAACCACGCGTTTAGCTTTGTTTCGACTTGCCATGTAATATGGATAACGTTGACTTGCTCCCCTTGTGGCGTCTCGAACGAAGGACGAATCGACTCATAAGAATCTGGCTCACTCAAGTCAGGAGTGCCTATCGCGCCTATCAAGACGTCAGAAGGTGTAAATACACCCGTGAAGACATAACGTTGCAGACTCTTACCAGAGAGAACAATATCTACGCCCACAACTTGGCCACCTTCGCCAATATCAATAAACATCCTCTCTTGAATCCCGCCAGGAGTTTCATAGAACGCCAATATCGCCCTACTCAATGTTCAGCATAAGCCACAACGGCCTTTGTCATCAAGGGCCTAGATAGTACTGTACATACCACGGATATTGAGCCAACACAGCCCTAAGATCAACAACGGAGTTGACCAAGACAAGCAGGTCGAGGTCGCGCGTCTCTCGCATCGATCCTCGAAGGTTGAGTGCCCACCCACCAAACCAAGCAGTTTTCATAGTGCTGCTTAAGGCTTGTTCAAGAAAAGACGCGCCCTTGGCCAGCTGCTCTGTCGTGGCTCTGGCGGCATTGCGCTCAAGGTCCCTTAGATCATTAGGGGACGTCTTGCCAAAGTATTTGGCTTTACCATGCTTATCGGTATGCTCTAGTTGAGACATTTTAGAGTTTCAGATAATACTAAGAAATCTTGTCCGTGCGAAGACAAGAAGGATGTGCTTAGAAGGTATTATACAGTTAGTAGTTGCAAGACCGCGCTAGATGTAGGGTAAGTTCGCGTTTTTTGTTGGCCTAGGCTTGCCGGGTATTCCGCCTTGGACAATATTCAACCCAAAGAGCCTGTAGCTCTTTAGTTAAGGACCTGTAGGCCTGGAGTCATTCTCTTAACTGGGTTGATGGCTCAGTGTGCAGCTTAAGGATGACTGCTGTCAGATATAATCCTTAAACGGACCTCGCACCGAGCCGGAGCGGCCCGATGGATGACTCAGCAACAGAGCCCCGGTCGGAGGCACGTGAAGGGGTTCCGAACACTCGCCGCCAAAAGGATTGTGCTCAGTCGGTCTGCGATTTTGACATCAATTAACCAGACATTGTCTCTCCTGCAAGAAACACTCTCTTTTTCTCTTTCAAGTACGGAGTACTCATCCAGCAACATTACTATCATATTACTATAATCTACACACACATACCTAACTCTCTGGGCATGGCATCCTCCCCCAGAGTCCTCCGGCCCCGTCCCCGTCGCGCCTTCGACCTCCCCAGCGCCGACTCCTCGCAGCCCGGCACCCCAACCTTCGAAGAAACACCCATTGCACCAACAACATCATCATCCGACTATCTCGACGCCAAACCATCCTTGTCTGCCTCCAGGACCGGCCAGACTCTGGGCCAGAATCAGAGCAAGGAAGATGACTTGCCCTCCTCCCGCTCCATGATGAATCTCACCTCCCCAACCCTTTACGGGATCTACTCGCCCACGGCGTTTGAGGGTGTGCGTGATGACTCCGGCACGCCGTGGGATACCGGTGCGCAAACACCCAACCCGCAAGGGCGTGACTACTTCTCACCGCACGGTGATGGCAGTCGCCGGAATGGCAATGGTAGCAATGGTACAAACAACGGAGCGGGAAACAGGAAACAAGCCGTGACGGCGGAGCAGAATGCGATGTTGTCGTCCTCTCTGAAACGGCAACAACAGCAACAACAGCAGCAGGAACAGATGGGACGACGCGTGGCCAGGAAACATGGGTTCCGTGGATACGTGCTGCCTCTGGTGCGGAGGAGCGTGATGTTGTTCTTGTTTGGCATGGCGTATGGTGGGATCATTACGCATCTACATGGCCATCCGACGGTTGCAGGGCGAGTGCCGGTGCGGATGGAAAACATCGATATTGATCAGCGGTCGCTGGGATACCTGGCGCTTTGGGGAGTGGCTGGTGTGGTGCTGGGTAGTTTGCAACCGTGGTTTGATCTGTTCTGGGGCGACAATTTGATTCTTGGCCGCAGTCGGAGTGGTGATCGGAGGAGTAAAGGGAATGGGTTCTTGGAATGGAGCCCCATGGTGAGGAGTATCGGTGCTTTTGTTGGGATCGCATTTGCTATTGTGAGTATACTTTTCTCCCCGTTTAAGATGATTGGGAGGGCTTGCTAACGAGAGATGATTTTGTAGCGCAAACTCCCGTGGCAGTCTACTCTCCAAGTCTCTCTCACGCTGGCTCTCGTCAATCCTGTTCTCTGGTACCTGATCGACCGCTCCAAACCTGGCTTTGTCCTTTCCACTGTGGTCGGAATAACGGGCATGCTGGCCTTGCTCGGTATTAATCCTACCATCGTTCCCTCACCCGCCACCGCCCAACCGTCCTCTTCATCCGCACCATCTTTTTCGGCCACACCGGTCAACGGGTCGACGGTTTCGGATACCCAGATGGTCTTGGGAATGACGCATGAGACTATTGCCGTGGGAACGTGGATTGCCAGCGTGCTGTTCTGCAGTTGCGTGTGTTTCGGGAATATTGGCAGAAGGCTAGCGGACTCGAACTGAGGAAACAGAACGTGGATGACCTGAGCGAAGTTTTTTTGTGTTTTATGATATTCTTTCGGTGCCTCTTTTTCGCGACTTGCGACGATATATCCTTTCTAATTATAATTCTTAATCTGCATGATTACGGGGCTGGTGGAATAGAATGACATTATTCCGCACGAGAAATCAAAATGCATGACACGGTGGAAATCTTCATCAACCTTCAACACTGTCCTAACACTAGCGAGCATAGTGCTTCCATCCCATCTCAATACAAATCAGCTCAGTTGAGCAGAATGTAGCATCAATCATTGCAATCCCATCCACAAAGTAGTAGGATGACACTGCACCCAAGATCGGAGCTTAGTGATTTGTTCTCCATTCATTTACAAGTATCTTGTAAACTTCCCTAACATCATGGATTTCGAATAGAAACCTGCGAGAGGAGAGTATGATAGAATGTTGAAATTTGCGTTGTTCATGGAGAAGAAAAGAAGAAGAAAAGAGAAAGAGAAAAAACGCGAACGTCGAAAAAATATAGCGGCAGTGGGAGTGACGCTAGTCCGGATTGGAATGGAGAATTATTTGTTTTGTTTGCACTGTTGTTGGTGGGATGATTTTCGCGCGAGGAGGGGCAGAGCGACAAAAGAGATCTTTATCGACGTTGATATATTGAGCTGTTCAATTTCTCCTCGCTTTTCCACACATCAATTGCAAAAGAGAAGAGCCATTGGAATAATGGCGCAGAAATCTGGTACGAATTATCCCCTTTTTTCTCCAAACGCGGCATTCCACAGCGCAGTACTGACTAGGTCGCAGCAATCCTCTCCGTCTACGACAAGGCCGGTCTACTCGACCTGGCTAGAGGTCTGGCTGAGAACGATGTCCGCATTCTGGCTTCTGGCGGTACCGCGAAGATGATCAGGGAAGCTGGAATTCCTGTTGAGTGAGTCCAGTCCGTTACCACACCGGAATATACTCTGATCGAGTCCTGCGTTTTACCTCACTAGTAGCAACTGATACTGACCATCTTCCTACGATGATAGAGACGTCTCCGCCATTACTCAGGCCCCCGAAATGCTCGGTGGTCGCGTCAAGACCCTACACCCTGCCGTTCACGGCGGAATTCTCGCCCGCAACATCGAATCAGATGAGAAGGACCTGGCCGAGCAAAAGATTAACAAAGTCGACTTTGTCGTCTGCAACTTGTACCCCTTCAAGGATACCGTGGCCAAGGAGGACGTTACCATTGAGAAGGCCGTTGAAGAAATTGATATTGGCGGTGTCACCCTACTCCGCGCCGCGGCGAAGAACCATGCGCGCGTCACCGTCTTGAGCGATCCAAGCGACTATAAGGAGTTCTTGGCTGAATTGAAGAAGGGAGAGATCCCAGAAAAAAACCGGAGACTGTATGCGCTCAAGGCGTTTGAGCATACTGCGGATTATGATGAGGCAATCTCCGGTTTCTTTAGAAAACAGTATGCCGGTGATGGTGTGCAGCATTTGGCTTTGAGATATGGTGCCAATCCCCACCAGAAGCCTGCTGCGGCATTCATGAGACAGGGCAAACTTCCATTCAAAGTGCTCAACGGCTCACCTGGATATATCAATCTGCTGGACTCCTTGAATGCTTGGCCGTTGGTCAAGGAGTTGAAGCAAGCGCTGGGATACCCTGCTGCTGCGAGCTTCAAGCATGTTTCTCCCGCTGGTGCGGCTATCGGCGTGCCGTTGAACGACAAAGAGAAGAAGGTCTATATGGTGGAGGACATTGACGGAATTGATAAGTCTGGACTGGCCCAAGCTTATGCGCGCGCCCGTGGTGCAGACCGCATGTCCAGTTTCGGTGACGTTATCGCTCTTTCAGACGTTGTTGATGTGCCCACCGCGAAAATCATCTCCCGTGAAGTCTCAGATGGTGTGATTGCTCCTGGATATCAGCCCGAAGCGCTTGCCCTCCTAGCCAAGAAGAAGGGCGGGAAATACCTTGTGCTCGAAATGGACGACACCTATACTCCCCCCAGCGAGGAGATCCGTACCGTCTACGGCGTCCAGCTCCAGCAGGGCCGCAACGATGCCATCATCTCTCCCAACTCCACCTTCAACACCATCATCACACCCAAGGACCTCCGAGGCCTTCCTGAATCCGCCCTTCGCGATCTCACCGTCGCCACCATCGCCCTGAAATATACTCAATCGAACTCCGTCTGCTACGCCGTCAATGGCCAGGTCATTGGTCTTGGTGCCGGTCAACAGAGCAGAATCCACTGCACTCGTCTCGCCGGTGACAAGGCGGATAATTGGTGGTTGCGATTCCATGAGCGTGCCCTCAACATCAAATGGAAGGCGGGCGTCAAGAGACCCGAGAAGAGCAATGCGATTGATATGTTGTGCTCTGGACAGGTGCCAAAGAATGAGGTCGAGAAGGCGGATTATGAGCGTGTGTTTGAAGAGGTTCCAGCTCCCTTCACACCAGAGGAGAGAGAAGAATGGGCGAACAAGCTCGGCGAAGTTGCCGTTTCTTCAGATGCATTTGTATGTGGCGGTCCTATTTCCCTTTTTTGTTCTGTCTTTGATGCTAACTGGGAGTATTTAGTTCCCCTTTATCGACAACGTCTTCCGTGCGGCGCGCTCGGGTGTCAAGTACATTGCCGCTCCGAGCGGAAGCCAGAACGACGGGGCCGTGTTTGAGACAGCGGAGAAGCTGGGTATGGTCTTTGTGCAACAGGGTACCCGTTTGTTCCACCATTAAACTCAACCTATTACATCCATCGGACGTGAGATTAGGAAAAGGTGGTTTTGATGATACAATTGCTTCTTCTTATGAGATGTGACGATGTGACGGAGATGCTTTGCTGTTCGTATAATATTGGAATGGGTATGAATTAGGCTGGGAAAAGAATTGAAATACAATAAATTCAAGGTTGTTCTTTTGCTTGTGCTTGAGATATTGTCATGGACTTTTGAAGTAGTGATATGGGTTGTTTTCTCGGGTGCTTGGGGTGTTTCTGCTTCACTACTGTCCGCTGGAAGTGCCAGGGTCCAAGTAAAGACGGACATTACCAGTTTCTTCAGGAATGGTTATGTAAAGGAGCAGATAAAGCTGAATTCAAGGCCCTACTGAGCTGGATTAACTCTGATCAGTGATGCCTGGGAGTGATGAGGCCAGATAGCCGAAATAGTTTGTCTATAATGACAAAAGCTGAGGTTATTGAGCAGAAGTGAATATCTGCTAAATAGTGACTCTTTGTCCATGTCAAACAAAGCACTGAGACTGTTCTCAGAAGAGTGAAAGAGTGAAGCTGTTCAGGTTGTTGCCGGCGATGTTCACGGCTGTTGCAAGCAGGCACTGCACGTGACCGGCTCTCCTGAATCGAAACAAACAGCTTCACCTCATCTCTCGCACTCTCGCTCTCTCTCCGCTCTCCATCAAGCCATTCCTCACTCACTCACGCCTTTTTCCCTTTTCTCTCTTCATTTTCGTTTTCTCTCCCTTGATCTTTTTCATCTTTGGGAATTACGGAATTACGCCCTTTTTAATTGCTGGCATTCTACCGGACTGGAACGGGTTTGGCGCTTTTTTGTTGATTTGCTGGCGTCATCTCCTTCATCTGGCCCATCTTGCGTTTTCCCCGGGGAATTGTTCGAAGAGGATACTGCCTGAAGGCTATCCGTAATCATGGCGCCTCTTCCGATCAAGTTCACAGAGTTGCTACAGGTACGTCTTTCACATTGCTCGCAGCGCTGAGGAAGCGTGTCGTTTCGAGTGACGTTGCTAATTTGGTGGCTACCTAGTTGACGAGTCTCGATATTGTGGTATGTGTCGCGTCCACCTCCTTGCGCCAGTTCGCACAGCTGGACGTCTGAGGTATGCAGTGGGCTGTGTGTGATTGTAGCTGACATCATGCCTGTTTAGCCTGCATCGATCGGATTCAACTCATGTGTAAGTGGCCCGTTCAACCGCACCTCTCAACGTCATATCAGAATCTGATCTTTATCTGCGTACCTCTAGACACTTGAATCCGATCAATATGTATGCGTCCGCCAAAAGTTGTCCGAAGACGACAAGACCCAAGTCATCATCGTTAACCTGAAGAACAACAATGAAGTCGTCCGCCGACCCATCAACGCCGACAGTGCCATCATGCACTGGAACCGAAACATCATTGCTCTCAAGGCCCAGGGCAGAACTATCCAAATTTTCGACCTCCAAGCGAAACAAAAACTCAAGTCCGCCGTACTCTCGGAGGATATAGTGTACTGGAAATGGTTCAGCGAGACGAGTTTGGGGTTGGTCACCGATGTCGCGGTTTATCACTGGAACGTCTTTGATAACACACAAATTGCGCCAATCAAGGCGTTTGATCGCATTGCCAACCTAAGTGTATGCTTGTCTTATTGCTTTGGAGATGTCTGTGCTGACATGTCTTCGTTAGGGCTGCCAAATCATCAGCTACAAGGTCAATGAGGATCAGAAGTGGATGGTCGTCGTCGGTATCAGCCAACAGCAAGGACGCATTGTGGGAACGATGCAGCTTCACTCCGTCGACCGAGGCATCTCGCAATACATTGAGGGCCACGCTGCCGCATTTGCGACCATCAACGTCGAAGGCTCGCCTCTGCCGCACAAGCTCTTCACCTTCGCCGTCCGCACTCCCACCGGAGCAAAACTTCAGATTGCGGAGATTGACCACCAAGAACCGAACCCAAAATTCCCGAAGAAAGCCGTCGAGATTTACTTCCCCCCCGAAGCTACGAACGATTTCCCGGTCGCGATGCAGGTTTCCAAGAAATATGATATTGTATATCTAGTCACCAAGTTCGGCTTCATTCACCTCTACGACCTCGAAACCGGCACTTGTATCTTCATGAACCGTATCTCTAGCGAAACGATTTTCGTCACAACCCCAGATTCCGATTCGACCGGTCTCGTCGGAGTCAATCGCAAGGGCCAAGTCCTGTCCGTTAGCGTCGACGAGAACACCATCATTCCGTACCTTCTCGAGAATCCCGCCAACGCCTCACTTGCCGTGAAGTTGGCGGCTAAGGGTGGTCTGCCCGGCGCAGACAACCTCCTTCAGAGACAGTTTGAGTCGCTGCTCTCTCAGCAAAACTACATGGAAGCTGCAAAGGTTGCGGCGAACTCTCCCCGCGGATTCCTCCGTACTCCAGAAACCATCAACCGCCTCAAGAGTGCTCCTCAGAGTGCCCAAGGAATGTCCGTCATTCTTCAGTACTTTGGAATGCTACTAGATAAGGGTTCTTTGAACAAATACGAGAGTATTGAACTAGTTCGACCGGTCATGCAGCAGAGCCGTAAGCACCTTCTCGAGAAGTGGCTAGCAGAAGACAAGCTTGAATGCTCCGAAGAGCTGGGTGACATTGTCAGACCATATGATATCGGCCTTGCGCTAGGCATCTACCTTAAGGCCAATGTCCCTAACAAGGTCGTTGCTGGCTTTGCCGAAACCGGCCAATTTGACAAGATTCTTGCCTACTCCAAGCAAGTTGGCTTCCAGCCCGACTATGTCCAGCTCCTGCAACACATCGTTCGGGTGAACCCTGAAAAATGCGCCGAGTTTGCTTTGCAGCTTGTTAGTGACGGGGCAGCCGGGCTCGATTTGGACCGTATCGTCGATGTCTTTGTCTCTCAGAACATGATTCAGCAGGCCACCGCGTTCTTGCTAGATGCCATCAAGGACAACCAAGAAGTGCACGGACATTTGCAGACTCGTCTTTTGGAGATGAACCTCGTCCATGCACCCCAGGTTGCTGATGCCATTCTCGGAAACGAGATGTTCACCCATTACGACAAGGCGAGAATCTCACAGCTGTGCGAGAACGCCGGATTGTACCAACGAGCACTGGAGAACACTGAAGATCCTGCGGTTATCATGCGCAACATTGTCCGAACCGACAAGTTGAACCCTGATTGGCTGAGCAACTACTTTGGCCGTCTGTCGGTTGAGCAGACCCTGGAGTGCCTGAATGAAATGCTCAAGGTCAACCTGCGACAGAACCTTCAAGCAGTTGTTCAACTGGCCACGAAGTATTCGGACTTGATCGGACCGACGAATCTCATCAACCTCCTCGAGAAGTACCGAACTGCAGAGGGCTTGTACTACTACCTTGGCAGCATTGTCAATCTTAGCGAAGACCCCGATGTCCACTTCAAGTATATTGAAGCCGCCACCAAGATGGGACAGATGACCGAAGTTGAGCGAATTTGCCGCGAGAGCAATTATTACAACCCTGAAAAGGTCAAGAATTTCCTCAAGGAGGCTCGTCTTACGGAACAGCTTCCTCTGATCATTGTCTGCGACCGGTTCAATTTCATTCACGATTTGGTTCTCTATCTGTATCAGAATCAGCAGTACAAGTCCATTGAGGTCTATGTTCAGAGAGTCAACCCGTCAAGGACTCCCGCCGTCGTGGGTGGTCTTTTGGATGTGGACTGCGACGAGAGCATCATCAAGAACCTTCTTTCTACTGTCGATGCGTCGTCTATCCCGATTGATGAGCTTGTCACTGAGGTGGAGAACCGAAACCGTTTGAAGATTCTTCTGCCATTCCTGGAGAGCACCCTGGCGACTGGCAACCAGCAACAGGCCGTATACAATGCCCTCGCCAAGATCTACATCGACAGCAACAACAACCCCGAGAAGTTCCTGAAGGAAAACGACCTGTACGACACGTTGACCGTCGGCAAGTACTGCGAGAAGCGAGACCCCAACTTGGCTTATATTGCGTACCGCAAGGGCCAGAATGATCTGGAACTCATCAACATCACCAACGAGAACTCAATGTACCGTGCCCAAGCTCGATATCTCCTTGAACGTGCCGACCCAGAGATCTGGGCGTTTGTCTTGAACGGAAATAACATTCATCGTCGTTCTCTGGTCGATCAAGTTATTGCCACCGCAGTTCCCGAATCCGATGAGCCAGACAAGGTCTCCATCGCTGTCAAGGCGTTCTTGGATGCCGATTTGCCTACGGAGCTGATTGAGCTTTTGGAGAAGATTATCCTCGAGCCATCGCCGTTTAGCGACAATGGCAGTCTCCAGAACCTACTCATGCTCACAGCCGCCAAGGCAGATAAGGGCCGATTGATGGACTATATCCACAAGCTGAACGAGTTCAACGCCGAAGAGATTGCCACCATGTGCTTGTCGGTCGGTCTCTATGAAGAAGCCTTTGAGATTTACAAGAAAGAAGACAACCATATCCGTGCCACGGACGTTCTCGTGGACTACATTGTCAGCATCGACCGCGCACAAGAATACGCCGAGCGTGTCGAGCTGCCAGAGGTATGGAGCAAGGTCGCAAAGGCTCAACTTGATGGACTGCGTGTTTCGGACTCGATTGCCTCGTACATCCGTGCTGGAGACCCGTCGAATTACAATGAAGTGATTGAGACTGCTTCGCATGCTGGCAAGGACGAGGACCTTATTGAGTTCTTGAAGATGGCCCGAAAGACGCTCCGTGAGCCAGCTGTTGATACTGCGTTGGCACTTTCGTATGCTAGACTTGGCCAACTCCCGGAACTTGAAGATTTCCTCCGAGGAATCAACGTTGCTGATGTTGAAACATGCGGTGACAAGGCGTATGAGGAAGGACATCATGAGGCTGCTAAGATCTTCTACACGAGCATCTCCAACTGGGCGAAACTCGCAACGACACTCGTCCATCTTGAAGATTACCAGGCCGCTGTCGAGTGTGCCCGAAAGGGTAACAACGTCAAGGTGTGGAAGCAAGTGAACGAGGCATGCGTTGCCAAAAAGGAGTTCCGACTCGCGCAAATCTGCGGTCTTAATCTCATTGTGCATGCCGAGGAGTTGCAAGATCTGGTCCGACAATATGAGCGCAACGGATACTTTGACGAGCTCATCTCGCTGCTCGAGGCCGGTCTTGGTCTGGAGAGGGCACACATGGGCATGTTTACCGAGCTGGGTATTGCGCTGTCCAAGTACCATCCCGACCGAGTGATGGAGCACCTCAAGCTGTTCTGGACGCGTATCAATATTCCCAAGATGATCCGAGCGTGCGAAGAAGCGAACTTGTGGCCCGAGCTGGTGTTCTTGTACTGCCACTACGATGAATGGGACAATGCTGCGCTGGCGATGATGGAGCGCGCGGCCGATGCGTGGGAGCATCATTCGTTCAAGGATATCATCGTCAAGGTGGCCAATCTGGAGATTTACTACCGCGCCTTGAACTTTTACCTCCAGCAGCAGCCGCTCTTGTTGACTGATCTGCTGCAAGTGCTCACACCACGCATTGACGTGAACCGGGTAGTCCGCATGTTCGAAAAGTCTGACAACATCCCACTCATCAAGCCGTTCCTACTTAATGTCCAATCACAGAACAAAAAGGCCGTCAACAACGCCATCAACGATTTACTCATCGAGGAGGAAGACTACAAGACGCTCCGAGACTCGGTCGAAAATTACGACAACTACGACCCCGTCGAGCTCGCACAGCGCCTCGAGAAACACGAGTTGGTGTTCTTCCGCCAAATCGCAGCCAGCATCTACCGCAAGAACAAGCGGTGGGAGAAATCGATCGCCCTCTCCAAGCAGGATAAATTGTTCAAAGATGCGATTGAGACTGCGGCGATTTCAGGAAAGTCGGATGTCGTTGAGGATTTGCTGCGCTACGTATGTCCCCTCATCATGCTCCCCATACCGTTCTATTCAAATTACAGTGCAATACTAATACTGATATAGTTCGTCGACATCGGCTCCCGCGAATGCTACGTTGGCATGCTCTACGCCTGCTACGACCTTCTCCGCCCCGACGTTGTCCTCGAATTCTCCTGGCGCCATAACCTCCACGACTTCACCATGCCGTATATGATCAACATGCTCGCGCAGCAGGTGCGTACTATTGAAACCCTCAAGAGGGATAACGAGGAGAGAAATAAGCGCGAGGCAGAGCAGAGGAAGGAGGAGGACAACACGCCTGTGTTGGGTGGGGGGAGGTTGATGTTGACGCAGGGACCGGCGAGTCCGGCGCCGCCACAGCCAATGGGAGGGATGCCGATGGGGATGGGATATGGGGGTACGAATGGGGTGACGCCGCAGATGACGGGGTTTAGGCCTTTTTAGAGAGTTTCTTAGAGGTGTGTTTCTAGCTTTGCTCCGTTGTGTCAATTAGTTAATTACGTCGGGATTGTGCGATAGTGATTGATATTGATGGCGGGACTTGTATTGTATTATTCTCATGACAATTTTAGTTCCGTTTCTTGATGTGTTATGGAGTGTTTTCATGGCAGTTCGTCTAATACTACGGCCTTCTCATCCCCGACTGCAGCAGTACTCAGCCCTATCGAATCCAACAGCACCATCTCATCCCCCAACAACAAGCCAATCAACACCTGCACCATACACGGCGCACCCGTCCCCGTCTCCATCGTCGCAGCAGGACTCGTTAGTGGACGAAAAGCGCGATAACGCTGCGACACGACAAGAGTGTATGACACGTCGTCCTCGTTGTCGCGATTAACGCGTTTGTCGAGGTAGAAGAGGATGTATTCGAAGCCGCCGAAGAGGAGGGTCCAGGGGCAGTCGCGGGCGAGCATGCGTGAGGAGATCTATGATATTGTCAGTATGGATCGATGGATCGATGGTACTGTATAGGGGCTGCTAACTGACATTAAACATCAACCTGTGCACACTCGTCGCGTCCCCCAGCACGTCAATCTCACGCCCCACACCCCGCGCAAGGTACGTAATGGCCGGTACATGCTCCTCAAACGCCGCAACGCTCACATACTCCGTCAACACCCGCACCGTCCCATCACGTACTGTACGACCTCGTGCAGTTCTCGCCTGAAGCCCCCGCGCACGCGTATCGCGCCGTCCGGGAGATCGTCGACGGCCGAGGCGAAGTGAAGGACGTAGAGGGCGGAGAGGTAGAGGGTGTCGTGGTGGCATTCGGCGATGCCGGCGGGTGAGGAGGAGGAGTGGGGTTGGGGGGTTGGGGGTGGGAGTGGTGGTGGTGGTGGGCAAGTGGGATATGTGGGCTTGGGCGCGCGCGGTGAGGATGGTGCAGAGGTTGTTGTCGAGGAGGAGGTGGAGGGTTTGGAGGTGTGCGTCGTGGGGTTGGGGGTGGACGCGGGGTCGGGGGATGTGCGGGGTGCCTCTGTCGTTGTCCCGAAGCTGGATGGTCGCGCGGGGAGGGTCGTTGTAGAATTGTAACAACGTCGTCCATTGGATGGTATCCATGGTCGATGAGGGTGTTTGGTCAGTGGGAGAGTTGAGGATGGAGAAATAGCCAATATATGAAGAGGCAGTTACGAAGAGAGGAGTCGATGTCAGGTGAGCTTTTCAACGGAAATCACCATCTTGATCTTCAAATCACGAGCCCGGCGCCAACGGCTCTGCCCCCCAAACATTAAAGGCGACCGGCTCTCCATCCTTGCGGCGGCCAAAATTGCGCGGAGTCAAGTCGTCGTGGTGTTATCGCCTGCAACTTGATCAGCGCCTATACACATTGTCCGGGCGTCGTCTAGATCTATATAGTTGAGCCCTAGCCCTGAGCCCTAGGTATCTTTTACTTCAACCTTAAAATGCCCCGTAGTTAGCATTTAGCAATTCGTAATTGGCTATTATTACTCGCGAGTCCCACTAGTTTGGTAGCCGCCCCACATAGTCAACGCCCTTGCAGAGCCGCACGCCTTATTTACATCTACATCTCCAGCTTCATCTATGGACATACAGCACATACATGCTCCCTATTACAATATTCTACCCTCCCTACCCACCAGCATACTACATCACATCCCTAAAGCATCATGCCCTCCCAACCACAACCACAACCAAAAACCCTCCTAGACTTCTACAACAACCCCCCCTCCCCCTCCCCCTCGCCGAACCTCCAATGCCACAACCAGACCTTGAACCCCCATACACACATATCTCCAAAACTACGCACAGCAAACCCCCCCTCCCCCCCCACCATGCCCCGCCACATCGCCTACGACGACAGCATGTGCGCCAGCATCATCGCCGCGGCGCGGTCGTACTTATCCCCCTCCCCCTTGTCCTCCCCTTCTCCATCCTTGGACCAGCTAGCTGCCCTGCATTCCGCGACCAGACTGTTCAATTTCAATAACGTACTGGGATCCGCAGAAGAGATTGCAGACAATTTCGCGGTCGTGGCGGCGTATACCCGCGTATTCGTAGAGGTCGCTGATAATTTACAGCCTGGTCAGGGCCAGTTGACCATAGCGCCTTGCCCCCGCGGAGTTGGCGGAGGAGGGCTTCGTGGTAGTTATCGGGAATGTGTACGCAACGGCACGACGAGAATTATCGTCGCGCTGAAAAGTATCCCGGCGTTTAGGAGGTATGTTCCTCGTATATTGGATATGGCGCGGCGTAGGAGTGGTACGCGTGGTTGGGGTGGTGCTGGGGGGAGTGAGATTATATATGTTGATGGGGCGGTGGGTGCGGGGGCGGTTGTCTTCGATGTGAGTGAGTTTAGTATTTCGTGTCGGTATAGTATGCTAATGTATGTATATATACATAGCTGGGGAGGCGAATGATAGATCGCGCCTGTGACTGGGCTATCGTGCATGATGGGCGGGAGTATGTCTGCGTGCGTCTCGTCCGGCGGATTGACGGTGAGGACGACGAGGTTTATCATCATCTAATCGTATCCGATAGACATCCCGCGTGGGGACCCGGCCCGCCAACTACGAAGGATGCACCGTCACTGATTCAGATCCTGATTGCGCTGATGTTGGGAGCGCAGTGCATCGTGGGATATGTACCCCCGCCAATCGACATTTTGACGAAATACATTCAGACTCGGAGCAGTAGGTCCTTGGACATGACCATGGTCGCGCGTGCATCCGAGGAGGAGGAGGAGAATGAGGACGACGATGGACTAGCCAAAGCTCTTAAGCACGTTCAGGTACAGTCCTAATAATTTTCCCCGCGGTGTCCGTAACGTTATGGTCTCAGAAGCTGATTATGTATCCCTTATATAGTTCGCCTTCCTATCCTTCCCTAACTCCGGCCTACCGGATCGTGAGATTGCACTGGTGCATACCGTAAGTAGTCACCATCTCAACTAACCCACGCAAAACTATAATAATATCATCTAGGACGCGCAGAAGGTAAAACAACTCACTTCACCCACCATCGAACACATAGACAACGACCTCCCATCCACCGACCTCGATGCCACAGGCGAACACCCCCTCTCCACCTCCTCCATCAGCACCACCAACCCCATCGCCAAACTCTACGCCCTCGACACACTCGGCACCGGCGTCTGCGGCGCCGTCTACGACAGCATCATCATCATCATCATCAACCCCAACGGGGACACGGACAGTACTACCCAGTACCGCTGCGCCATCAAAGTCGTCGAGTACCACTTCGCCGCCAGCTTCCCGCGCGAAATCGAGACGTACGAGCGCCTCCGCGAACAGGGTCTAACGTGTGTGCCGGAGTACTATGGGGCGTTTGTGGGGATGTGGGCGGGCGAGATGTTGGATGTGGTGGTGATGGAGGGGTTGGAGGGGACGTATGAGAGTGAGTACTATGAGGAGATGGGACGGGATGAGAAGTATGCGGCGCTGGAGTGTCTTGCTCAACTGCACGAGGTGGGCGTGCACCATGGGGACCCGGTGCCGGGCAATTTTGGCTGGAGGAGGAATGGGGAGGTGGTGGTGTTTGATTTTTCGCATTCGGGGCCCGTGGGGATGGGGCAGATGTGTGCGGCGATGGGCTTGGGTCAATGTGAGGAGTTGAAGTATGTCGCGGAGGAGATGCACTTAGATCAGGAAGTGGAGGAGATACCCATGGGCGACGAAGAGAAGAGTCATAATAAGAACGACGTTTCAATCGAAATAACCTTCTCCGTGTTTTCTGATCTGCTCCCTCACATACACCAGCTCATAACACCGCTCCGTCTCGCACGGCGTGCATCCCGACCCCGGCACCACACCACGGGCTGCGCGTTCGAAAAGTCCAAGACGACCCGACCAGCTCCCGTTCCGGCGGCGGCGTCGCGGGGGGTGAGGGGGAGATTACTGGTCACGCCGGCGAAGATGGCGGTTGCTTGTTGGGCGTTCTAGGGGCCAGTCAGTATAGGAAAGTAGAGTAGAGTAGAAGACTTACGGCGGGGAGGAGGGCATCTGGTCGGCCGGAATCGGGAAAGGACAGGGCGGCGAGCTGGTAATCAGTACGAGGAGGTGAGAGAAGGAAGAGTGCTTACTTGGACGCGGGCGAGGATCTTTGCGAGGGCGTTGGGTCGTTTCTTTGGTCTGGTAGGGTCTTTGGATGGTGGTCAGTGATCAGGTCAGTGTGAGTGTTAGTTAGTTAGTGACGAGATGAGCGATAGTATGTGTATGTTGATTGATCTACCGAGAGTGTGTCTGGTTCATGATCACTCTACTGAGAGTCTGTTGGTCTATGGTTCTACTCTACTCTACTCTACTCTACTGAGATGCGGTGAGAGAGAGAGAAAGAAAAGAAGATGACGCGATGAGACGAAAGAAAAAGAAAAGAAAAACGGCCGAGCTCGGCGATGACGTCTTCGGGCCGACGGAAAGCGTTCGTCGTCTTGTATTAGGATTAGTCATGAGTCTCAGAAGTGAGGCCGAGTGTTTGAGAGGGTCAGCATCAAGCATTGCGTGTGAGAGAATAAGATAGAGAGTATCAGAGATCAAATTGAGTAGACAGAACAGTAAAAGAGTCGCAGATGAAAGAGTATGAGTGAGTAAGTGAACAAGCAGCGGGGATCACTCCGGGCTGGGGGGCGTGTTCGGCCGGGAGTGGGCAAGTCACAGGGGCTGCTATTACCCCACTCTTTCGCTCTCTTCTTTCATCCAACATTCTTTCTTTCTTTCTTTACTCTCACACTCTCTCCTTCTATACTCTCTACTCTTCTCTCTACTCTTCTATACTCTCTTCTCTTCTCTACTCTCTATCAATTGATCTCTCTCCTCTCTCCCAACTACAGATCAATTGACAGACAGACCCCGACGGACACAATGGCCCACGACGAGGTCGAGGACCACTCCCCCTCCAACCATGAACACTCCGTCCACCGCCGCCTGCGCGCCAACTCGACCATCATGCAGTTCCACAAGATCCTCGTTGCCAACCGCGGCGAGATCCCCATCCGCATCTTCCGCACCGCCCACGAGCTGTCCCTGCAGACCGTCGCCGTCTATTCCTATGAGGACCGCCTCAGCATGCACCGCCAAAAGGCCGATGAAGCCTACATGATCGGGTCCCGCGGCCAGTACACGCCCGTGGGCGCCTATCTCGCGGGCGACGAGATCATCAAGATTGCCGTCCGCCACGGCGTCCATCTCATCCATCCCGGCTACGGGTTTCTGTCCGAGAATGCCGAGTTTGCGCGCAAGGTCGAGCAGGCCGGGCTGGTCTTTGTCGGTCCCACCCCCGAGACCATCAATGCTCTAGGCGACAAGGTGTCTGCCCGTCGTCTCGCCATCAAGTGCAACGTCCCCGTCGTGCCCGGCACCGAGGGCCCCGTCGAGCGCTTTGAAGAGGTCAAGGCCTTTACCGACCAGTACGGCTTCCCCATCATCATCAAGGCCGCCTTTGGCGGTGGTGGTCGCGGCATGCGCGTCGTGCGTGACCAGGAGTCCCTCCGCGACGCCTTTGAGCGCGCCACCTCCGAGGCCAAGGCCGCCTTTGGCAATGGCACCGTCTTCGTGGAGCGCTTCCTCGACAAACCCAAGCACATCGAGGTCCAGCTCCTGGGCGACAACCACGGCAATGTCGTCCACCTCTACGAGCGCGACTGCAGCGTCCAGCGCCGTCACCAAAAGGTCGTCGAGCTCGCGCCCGCCAAAGACTTGCCCGTGGACGTCCGTGACAGTATCCTCGCGGACGCCGTCCGTCTCGCCCGCTCCGTCAACTACCGCAACGCCGGCACCGCCGAGTTCCTCGTCGACCAGATGAACCGCTACTACTTCATCGAGATCAACCCGCGCATCCAGGTCGAGCACACCATCACCGAGGAGATCACCGGCATCGACATCGTCGCCGCCCAGATCCAGATCGCCGCCGGCGCCACCCTCGAGCAGCTCGGCCTCACCCAGGACCGCATCTCCACCCGCGGCTTTGCCATCCAGTGCCGCATCACCACCGAGGATCCCACCAAGGGCTTCCAGCCGGATACCGGCAAGATCGAGGTCTACCGTTCGGCGGGTGGAAATGGTGTGCGTCTCGACGGTGGAAACGGGTTCGCCGGTGCCATCATCACCCCCCACTACGACTCCATGTTGGTCAAGTGCACCTGTCACGGCTCGACCTACGAGATCGTCCGCCGCAAGATGCTGCGCGCGCTGGTCGAATTCCGCATCCGCGGCGTCAAGACCAACATCCCCTTTTTGGCCTCGCTCCTGACGCACCCCACCTTCATCCAAGGCACCTGCTGGACCACCTTCATCGACGACACCCCCGAACTCTTCGCGCTCATCGGCAGCCAGAACCGCGCCCAGAAGCTGCTCGCCTACCTCGGCGACATCGCCGTCAACGGCAGCCGCATCAAGGGCCAGATCGGCGAGCCCAAGTTCAAGGGCGACATCAGCATGCCCACCATCCTCGACGCGCAGGGTCAGCCCGTCGACGTCGCCGTGCCCTGCACCCACGGCTGGAAGCAGATCCTCGACGAGCAGGGTCCCGCGGCGTTTGCGCAGGCCGTGCGCAAGCATCGGGGCTGTCTGATCATGGATACCACCTGGCGCGATGCGCATCAGTCGTTGCTGGCGACGCGCGTGCGCACCGTCGATCTGGTGAATATCGCCAAGGAGACGAGCTATGCGTACAGCAATGCGTATGCGCTCGAGTGCTGGGGCGGGGCGACGTTTGATGTCGCCATGCGCTTCTTGTATGAGGATCCGTGGGACCGGCTGCGCAAGCTGCGCAAGGCGGTGCCGAATATTCCGTTCCAGATGCTCCTCCGTGGGGCCAATGGTGTCGCTTACTCTTCGTATGTCTCCCTCCCTGGTTTGCATTTATTGATTACTAACCTGATAGATTGCCCGATAACGCGATCTACCACTTCTGCAAGCAGGCCAAGAAATACGGCGTCGACATCTTCCGCGTCTTTGACGCCCTCAACGACATCAACCAGCTCGAAGTCGGCATGAAGGCCGTGCACGCTGCCGGCGGCGTCGTCGAAGGCACCCTCTGCTACAGCGGCGACATGCTGAACCCCAACAAGAAGTACAACTTGCACTACTATCTCGATCTGGTCGACAAGATCGTGGCCCTCGGCACGCACGTCCTCGGCATCAAGGATATGGCTGGCGTGCTTAAGCCTCAGGCTGCGACGATGCTCATTGGTGCTATTCGTGAGAAGTACCCCGACCTACCGATCCATGTGCACACCCACGACTCCGCGGGTACAGGTGTCGCGTCCATGGTCGCATGCGCCATGGCCGGCGCGGATGCCGTCGACGCCGCCACCGACAGCATGTCCGGCATGACCTCGCAGCCCAGCGTCGGCGCCATCCTCGCCTCGCTCGAAGGCACCCCCTGCGACCCCCAGCTCGACATCCGCAACATCCGCGCCATCGACTCGTACTGGGCACAGCTCCGACTCCTGTATTCCCCCTTCGAAGCCGGCCTGACCGGTCCCGACCCGGAAGTCTACGAGCACGAAATCCCCGGCGGGCAGCTCACCAACCTCATCTTCCAAGCCCATCAACTCGGTCTCGGCACGCAGTGGGCGGAGACTAAGCGCGCTTATAAGCAGGCCAACCACTTACTCGGCGACATCGTCAAAGTCACCCCCACCTCCAAAGTCGTCGGCGACCTCGCCCAATTCATGGTCTCCAACAAACTCACACCGGACGACGTCATCGCTCGCGCCGCCGAACTCGACTTCCCCGGTTCCGTCCTCGAATTTTTGGAAGGTCTCATGGGCCAACCCTACGGCGGGTTTCCCGAACCGCTCCGCTCCAAAGCCCTGCGCGACCGTCGCAAACTCGATACTCGTCCTGGCCTGCACCTCCCGCCCCTCGATCTGGTCAAGATCAAAGCGGACTTGAAAGAGAAATACGGTAGTGCGACGGAGTGCGATGTTGCGAGTTATGCGATGTATCCGAAGGTATATGAGGATTACCGCAACTTTATCGCGAAATATGGAGATCTGTCGGTCCTACCCACCAAATACTTCTTGAGCAAAGCAGAGATTGGTGAAGAATTCTCCGTCGAGCTCGAACAAGGTAAAATCCTCATCTTGAAGCTCCTCGCCGTCGGCCCCCTCTCCGAACAAACCGGCCAGCGAGAAGTGTTCTACGAAATGAACGGAGAAGTCCGCCAGGTCACCGTCGACGATATACATGCCGCCGTGGATAATACGAGCAGACCCAAGGCGGATCCGAATGATAGTAGTCAGGTGGGCGCGCCGATGAGTGGGGTTGTGGTGGAGATTAGGGTGCAGGATGGGAAGGAGGTGAAGAAGGGGGATCCGATTGCTGTTTTGTCGGCGATGAAGATGGTAAGTCGTCCCCTGTCTGTATTCTTCCTGTTGTGTTTTTTTGGGGGAGGGGGTGATACTGGGGGTTTGGGGGACTGTGCTAATGGGTGATGTGTGGATAGGAAATGGTGATTTCGGCACCGCATCATGGCGCGGTTTCGGGACTGTCGGTCAAGGAGGGGGATTCGGTGGATGGGCAGGATTTGATTTGTACGATTCATAAGGTTTAGGTTGAGGTACTTACACTGAGGAGAGAGAGGGAGGGGGAGGGGGGGATGGTATATTATCGTTTGGGAGATATGTTGGTTGGGTATGTGTGATGATGATGAGAGATGTGTTATGGATACGAAGGATAGTACTGGAGAGTACTGGTCTTTGATGAGATATAGTATCGTAGATAGCTATCAGTGCTTTGGTATGCGATTAAAAGTTGACAGCATTTGATACTAATTGAATGAGCTGTAGAAGTGTAGTGGACTGTATGCAGGTGAGTGGGTGATGCCGGTAATAGCAGAATATCCTGGGAATAGGACCACGGACCAGAGTTTGGGGGTTGGGATATTCTCCGACTTTGATTTATACTGGTCTTCCCTGGGATCGTGTGGTGATATTTAGATCGATGATGGACGTTGAAACCACGCAACTGAGACTGAGACTGGAGTCAAAGACAGTATTACTAGGCGCAGAGGCTTCTTCACCTGATGCTGAGCACTGACTTACATTATTATTATGGATTCTACAGTTCTACTTGGTAGTACGCTTCCGCTCCTCTTTTACTTAGTTAACTACTTTGCTAGGGGACCCTCACTCACTCACTGCTTGAAGTTGAAGTCATCCCCAAGACACAACACACAACCAAGTTGCTGAAAATTCGCACCCGCAATGACGCTGGTGCTAATTACCGCTGACGCTGAGTGAAAGCCGGGCGCAGTTCAGCGCGGAGCCCCTCGCCGTCCGCCGTCCGGTGTCGTTGTGCTTGGATGTTGCTGTTGCTGTTATTCTTGGATCCTGCCTTGCCATCCATCCATAACTAAGTTACCCAACACTTCCACTCCAAACAACTACAGTACAAGAGGCAGACATACGAGACCTTCACATTGATACCCAAAGATACCCCATACCCTCGAGCCAAAGACCGTTGACCGAATGAATGACGTGAAATGGATATGGCTACTGTGACCCTAAAACGACACTCCGTCATTCTTCATACCCGGCGATGAACGACCCACTTGGCCTGAGTGTGGGCTGTGTGTCGCGTGCGTTGCTGCTGAAAAGAGAAAATCCTGCGGGATGCGATATTCTACTCTAGTGGCTGATCTCTGATTCTGAGAAATGGGAGTGGATATATAACTAGTGGTGTCTCCCGGAGAATTATTTTTGAGACGGCTGTAGTTGATACGGCGGTGTTTTTCTCGTCCTCGTGCTAGCACGGGTTGTCATTGTTTCCTTCTATTCGGATTGATTAAGACAAGACCAGAGTGAAGACAAAACAAGATGCTTCTCTCCATCTTCCTAACCGCCCTCCTCGGCGCCTCTCTCACCCTCTCCGCCCCAGCACCAGCACCACCCCCCCAATCCTCCACCCCCAAAACAAACCCCCTTGAGCCACGAACCCTCCCCAAACGACCCATCTACTCCATCGCCCACCGCGTCCTCACCACCACCGCCCTCTCCGCCGCCCTGTCCCACGGCTCCAACGCCCTCGAAATCGACCTCTGCGCCTACAAATCCACCGACTCCTGGTTCGCCGACCACGACTGCAGCACCGGCGCCACGCGACGCGATTCGGCACGGGCGTTGTTCACTGCCATCGCTGCGCACCGGCGACGAGGGGCGAGGATTACGTTTGTGTGGCTGGATGTGAAGAACCCGGATTACTGTACCAGTGGGAAAGGATGTGCGATTGAGGCACTACGCGATCTGGCGAGGGAGATCCTGCAGCCCGCCGGCGTGCGGGTGCTGTATGGCTTCTACAAGGCGGAAAACACGCGCGCGTTTAGCGTCATTCATTCCTCGCTGAATGCGAACGAGGCCACTGCGCTGAGTGGCAAGGCCAGCACCGTGCTGAATTCGTATACCACGAAACCCGCGGCGCTGGACGTGTCGCCGGCCCAGCGGGTGATGGATTATGGATATTTTAACCTCCCGTTTGAATTTGGGTCGTGTTCGGAGAAGGAGTATTATACCTGCACGGAACTACGGCAGGGTAGTGCCATGCGTGATGCGGGACAGTTGGGCAAAGTGTTTGGATGGACGAGTGCGGCGGGGCAGGAGAAGTTGGTAGATCAGTTGTTGGGCACGGCGGGCGTGGATGGGCTGATTCATGGGTTTAAGAGTACGGATTATTATGACCATGCGGATACGAAGAGGGCGGCGGCGGATGTGAGGGAGTGGGTGGGGAGGAATGGGGGGACGCATCGCATGGCGGGGATTGGGGATAGACCGTGGTAGGAAGGGTCAGTATGGGATTTGGGGGATGTTTGGATATAGATGGATGGCGTTCTTGGATCTTCAACGACTCTGAGATGGATATGTCAGCGGCTGGTCTGGTGGCAGGCGATGTATGATACCCGGCTTCATAGATCTGCTCCCCTGAATTACGAATAGGGGGTGATTCAACAGTTCGAATATAGAGATACCACTACCGATTCTCCATGCTGATTGTCTATTTCGAGCCCTATCTATAACCTAAATCTATGTAGTTCCTATCACTAGAGCTGATCTAATTGACTTTATTGATGATGTCAATGCTCCCTGGTGCTCGATCTCCGTACCTTTAAGTTAATCACCGACGAAGGTTCTGATCTAGATACTAGCCATTCGGATCCCTTCTTGGGCATTCCTCCGCCACAGCTCTGTATCGTACTGTCTGATATGCTTTGATACAATCTGGTTACGGACGAAGTCTAAGCTGCTCAACAACATCCAACTCTTTAAATCTCCCATAGCATCCCATATTCAATCGTCAATCATGCATTGAATATCATCTCAACTGCAATCTATATTAATCAAAACAGCCATCATGCCCAAGCGTCACGAAGACCCCCCAACACACGTCCCAACCTGGGTCTACGGCGGCCCCGCGTCATACTACCGCAAACCAGCGAAGCGGGAAGACATGGAGCCCTCCGGACCATCCAGAAGGGTATCCCCCCACCCCATCCCTCCCTAGATCAATCACACCCCCACTGACCTCTCTAGGAATCATCCTCCTCCATCTCCAGCACCGTCAGCGACACTCTCTCCTCCACCCCCTCCTCCGCCTTCCCCACCTCCCCCACCATCTCCGCCACCACCACCGCCCG
>MU089308.1:0-36075 GCA_014839905.1 Aphanoascus verrucosus
CGGGATCGTTGTTCCGGTGGGATCGTTGACCCGGGAGGTACGTTAGCCGTTCTAATCGATTATTTGAACCGCGATCCTGTCAACAAAAGAACTACCATAGTATCGAGAGTTAAAGGTTCTGGCGGGGAAGGCCCACAATACCGGGACACGGAAGAACCCAAGAATGTTAATAATACTCCGTACTGTGTGCGGTGTGGTAAGCAGCGCCAAGCATCGAAGTCGCAACCTTAAGTGGACGTCACTGATCAATTTTGTTGCCTGAAATAACCTCCGTCCGGATTTTCGTCCGCGCGCATCGTTCTGCCGAGACGCGACTGCAGGGAATCTCCGAACATCGACTTCAAGTTGCTTTGTGCAATTGGCTAGACGCCCGGAGACATTCTCGTCTAGATATTCGTCATTTTTACTCATGGTTCCGATAATTACACAGTACCTTCGTTGTCACGGGGCAATTGAGAAGCTCATTCCCGATATCAAAAATAAGCATCTCGTTAACTCATGGTCCTGCTGGAGAACCACCAACATCTCGAACGTCCAAGATAGAACTGTACACCGTATGATGACGTTGAATGCTCACTGAAGGACTGTGCTTTTAGACATCTTTAGTAATGCGGGCAGCTGAATCGGGATAACGTCTACTGTGTTACGGAGCTGGCCGAATGTCAATCCCCTGTTGCAGACTTGCAGTTCAGCCCTACAATGAGATTTTTATCCGTGTGGTCGACCGTTGCGGGCGAAAGCCGTGCAGGCATTGATCGTCCCTCCCTATCGGGCTTTTGTTCTTTTCGTTGCCGTCCGATTATCAATTCATTTTCGGGTACTCCATGACACCAACACGGGTCTGGCAGGCTCATCCTACCTACCTCTGTACATATTGGACCGGGTTAATTCGTCCGGTCCCTTTTTGCTCATAGTGACTCGTGCTCCTCAGCTTAAGCTGAATCAGCTCAATTGCATTGTGATACCCGCACAAAAAGGAGCATTTATGTCCTGTGAGATTCCATATAAAATCACGGAGAATTTCTTCTCATCAACTTCTTGATCAAAGAGTTGACAAACAAAGATCGAAAGCATTGTCTATTTTATTTTCTTGTCCTTTGAACTTTTGAGAAAGAATCAAGAGTCTTCTACTTCTTTCACACTTTCACACTCTCATTCTAAAACTACTTATTCGCGATGGAGCCGAGCATCGCGGATTCCGCGACTCAGCGACCAGACACGTCGTCCTCTGACAGCACAGTGCAAGGCGATCCCCGCACCACTCCACTGAGCAATTCCGAAAAGAAGAGTCACCAAGATTGGGACGTGATGGGCAGTTCGCAAGTTGGAACGGAGAGCATCGAGGATCAAGACGAACATGGAAGGGAATATCCTGGGCCCCTGGCCCTTTTTTTCATTATTATCGCCCTGATATTGGCCATCTTCCTCATGGCGCTGGATATGACGATTGTGGCCACTGCTATTCCCAAGATAACCGACCAGTTCAAGTCTCTAGACCAAGTGGGCTGGTATGGCTCTGCGTTCTTCCTGACCGTTGCGTCGTTTCAGTCCACATGGGGTAAAGGATATAAGTACTTTTCGCTGAAATGGGTTTTTATGCTGTCGATCTTTGTCTTCGAGTTGGGATCTTTGGTATGTGCCGTTGCCCGGAATAGCACGACCTTGATTGTGGGGCGAGCCATTGCTGGCGCCGGTGCTGCTGGATTAGTGAGCGGCGCGTACACAATAATTGCCTTCTCCGCACCTCCTCGTCAACGGGCGGCATACACGGGTATTCTTGGGGCGACATATGGCGTTGCGAGTGTGATCGGACCTCTTCTGGGAGGTGTCTTCACTGACCATGTGTCATGGCGCTGGTGGTGAGTTTTTATCTTGCTCATAGATGTTGTAATGGAGAACTAACAAATTATTCGAATCTAGCTTCTACATTAATCTTCCCATAGGCGCCGTTAGCGCCCTGATTTTGGCGTTTTTCTTCCAGGCACCACCAGCCGCAGCACCTGTCAAAGCGACATTGAAAGAGAAGATTTTACAGATGGATTTGGTGGGAACATCGATCATATTGGGCGCCGTGGTCAGCTACCTCCTCGCTTTGCAGTGGGGTGGCGCCACGAAATCGTGGTCGGACGGCAGTGTCGTTGGAGCATTGGTCGCTTTCGGGGTATTGGTCATTCTGTTTGTGGTCAACGAGTGGTGGATGGACGAAAGGGCCCTCATTCAGCCTCGATTTTTCAAGAACCGCAACATCTTGGCTGCATGCATCTTCGTGTTCTTCGTTGCCGGGCCGATGTTCATTTTGATCTACTACCTACCGCTTTACTTCCAGTCGATTCAACATGTCTCCGCTGCTCAGTCTGGGGTCCGCAACCTGCCGTTTGTTCTGTCAGTCAGTCTTTTCTCCATTATATCAGGGGGTCTGATTTCTGCATTCGGACAATTTCCCTACCTCATGGTTCTCGGATCTGCTCTCATGGTGATTGGAAGTGCACTTATCTACACATTGAACATCGGCACCGAGGCCGGAAAGTGGATCGGATACCAGATCGTTGCCGGAACTGGTACAGGCCTGGCTGTCCAAGTTCCTATCATCGTCAATCAAGCGCTTGTTGTCCCGTCAGACCTGGCGAGTATCTCCGCCATCACCGTGTTCCTGCAAACGATTGGCGGCGCCTTTTGGGTGTCAGCCGCTCAAGCCGGCTGGGTCAATGAGCTTTTGAAAAAGCTACCTCAAGTAGCACCGCGTGTGAGTCCTCACACAGTTATTGCAACTGGTGCTTCTGAGCTGCACAAAATTATGACTGGGGAGGATCTCGACGGTGTGTTGACAGCTTATATGGATGGGCTAAAGGTTACATTCATTCTTTGCATCGCGACTGCTGGGATTAGTCTGGTGGCCTCCTTTTTCGCCAAACCGGTGAATATAAAAGGGAAAGCTGTTGTTGGAGCAGCTTGAGGTTGCGGTGCGGCCAAGACGATATGTACTGTATGTATGGCTGGGTTCCTGAATGTTTTGATATACATAGACTATGCAACATGCAAATAAGTGATGTTAATAGATAATGTCAATAGGTGCGTATTAGGGAGTTATTCAAATGGTATTCTGCAAAGTAATTCACGAGCTCGGAAGACATCGAACATGCCAAGACATGCTCCTTTCGAACCATGGAACTGGAAGAGCCAGACCTGTGGACCCTCCTAAATTTCAAATTCCCCCATGCCCCTGATATCGCTTAATAATCAGCTGAGCGCCTCCAGGCAGAGATTTCGGTCGAATTCGTCCGCCAAAAGTCAACACCATCCATCAAGAATCACCACGAGAAGTTATTCCGTGGCAGAACGACAGTTGCGGCCTTCAAGCTGCAACTCCGGAGTGCTGCGGCGCCGAAAGGCCTACTGGGAACAAGATAAACTATCCCTACATTGCTTTGATTTTAGGTTTCTGCATCTCACAGCCCTATGAACATTCTCTAGTTAATCCCAGTCACTTCACCCACCACTCTAAATGGATCACTTAGAAACACATTCCGCGTCTTTCGTATATCGTGCGACGCCTGATGCTGCCTCCGCTCAGCAGGCACATCGTGATGCTGAGCCGCCTCGCAAAAAGATGAGGAAGGGCACTAAAAGTTGTGTTGAGTGTAACAAGCCCCTCTGCGTTCTGTAGTTTATATTTGATTCGCTAACTCTTCTCCTAGGTCGGCGTCGCAAGATCCGATGCACATCAAGTCCGTCGCGGCCAGGTTGCTGCAGTGAATGCTTCTTACGAGGAGTTGCGTGTATTGATCAGGAACAAGCACCTATTGTTTCTGATAAATCGCAATCACGGACATCAACAGACCAGCCATACAGTCTGCGGGAACGAGTAGCCGTTCTTGAGAGTACAGTAGAAACTATCATGAAGAGGCTGGGAGAAAGTGAGGTTAAAGACGCATACAATGCAGTGGAGCGTTCACGTCGAGGTATGCACTGCCTTGACTCTTGCGAAGATTACGGGGCGTCCACTCAGCTGACTGACCCTTCGAGATTCTGATTTGAGCGGCTTGCAAGCCAGTTGCTCTCCAATGCCTCCGGGGTCGGCTGAGTCAATGCCAGATGGCCAGACTGAACATGCGCCTTTATTGGCACTGTTTGATATCTCGCGATCCAGATCGTCTGTGGAGCATTTCGATGACCACCCTTCCAATACCCAATCCCCGAAAAATAGAGCCTTGCGGTCACGTTTACTCTCACTTATCCCGCCCATTCCTGACATACAAAGAATTTTACAGACTTTGCCCCATTTGTACATCTTGACGAGGAACAAGTATCCTGAACTTCACGCCGAGAACCTGCCCCTGTTACTTGCCGATGGAACAGAATCTTTGAAGCCCAAAACTTTGGGAAACCTTGCCAAGCTGCTTATTTACCTTGCGAATATTATCGATCAACTATCTAGCTCTTTTGACTTTCGGAGTCTTCAAATTCCGTTTTTACCAAAAGAGTTCATTGACCGCGTTATTCCCGTCGTGGACAGCGTGATTAACGTCGATGAAGACATAGCATCGACCTTTCCTGGCATCGAGTGTTTCTATCTTGCAGCCAAGTTTCACATAAACGCAGGACGACCCCGGAAAGCATGGCGCCTATGCCGTCGAGGTATTGAATATGCGCAATTGCGTGGGCTGAATTTGTCTCTGAACCGACCTATTCATCCGGACGATAAGATCGGCCAACGAAAATCATACACCTGGTGCTCCTTGGCATGTTTAGACCGGTATCTCAGTTTAGTCTTGGGCCTTCCCCACACCGTTGCGGACCGTTTTGTGACCCCTCAGCTTGCGCATTTATCGAATACAGGGTACTTGGACCCCTCTGAAGTGTATATCTATCGACTGTGTAACTTCGCCGGGCGGATAGTGGATAGGAACCAAGATCCAGTCGATTCGACACTTTCGCAGACACTAATACTTGAACGAGATTTGGTCGATCTATCAGATCGCTTACTAAGTGGAGCTACAGGCACGGAACTCAACAAAGCTTATGATCAGACACTTTTGGCTCACTTTATGTACCATTTTACCCGGTTGATGCTTCACCTTCCGTTCGTCTTAAAATCGGATGCCGATGCAGGATCCCAGTTCTGTCGTAGTGCTGCGACTGAATCCTCGCGAAGTTGCATCAAGATCTATCGGACGTATCGAGAGGAAACCGGATTTGGGACCGCGGTCTGCAAGCTGATTGATTTTCAGATGTTCACGGCTGCTATGCTCTTAGGCAAATATGTCCAAGGAAGTTCTCACCGGCCAGAATATGCCGCGCATGACAGAGCAGCAGATCGACAGCTCCTTGAAGAGGCGATTCGAATCTTTCGGGACGTCTCCAACGGCCAGGCTGAATCCGTTGCAGCACAGTCAGCAAACGTCCTTGAATTGTTGTTAGGTCGCTGTCCCAAGAAGGAAAATTACCACCGCAACGGATGTAAAATTACCATCCCCTACTTTGGCACGATATATCTTCGACCAGGGAAGAAAATTCAGGAAACAGAAGCGTGCTACCGTGAGCATCCGTCAAGGCCGATTGGGAATTCCAGTCTCCCTCAAGCAAATTCGAATCCATACATCACGCCTGCCAGTTCCACGCCCATCTCGGCCGTAACGCCAACCGAACCCACCGCGAATGGCCCGTCTTCTCTACTGGACGACCAGATGGTGTCTCTCGAAAACATGCTTGCACTGCCAAACATCGATTTTGATATTTATAGGATGAATAACGTAGACATGGACATGAGTGGAAGTTGGCAGGCAAACCCTCACTTGGACCTGGATCTCTGTCTTGATCAAGGATGGAACTTGGACTGGCTTGCTCTTTAGCGCTGTCACAAATATGACATATTCTTTCAGCTTTTGCCAGTTCGATAGCTGAAGCTTAGGCGTTCTCTTCTTGTATATACTCCCTGCCCTTGAACTCTACTAATCTTAGAGGGTCAAGCCATAGTTAACCTGTTAACTAACCCTTTCACTCCGTGCATGAGCCGTGGTATTGGTATGAGGGCTCAGAGCCCTTGCGTTATCCATAATGTGCGATCACGAGTACATAATAGGCACTTTGATCATGGAGTATTCCGTAATAGAAGACTCTCTCCATCAACATGTTCGTTGACTGTACTCCGTAATATGTCACGACTCCATGCTCCAGACTCCAGAGGCTCTCCTCGTCATCTTGTGTGGTTGGGCTTGGCTTGCGCCAAACCACAATCAGCTTAGCGCAGGCCGTCACAAACCTGCTGATGTTCCCGGTTGCCATCACCAGACTCCCGGCCACGGGCGAATCTGTTTCTCTGTTTACTGCATTGTTTTTATCGAGCACGCACTCCAGAGACTGTTCTCGAGACTCGTCGACATAAAAGTCACAGTTCCGAGTGTGACCTCATGATAGTTGGCACCTCACCCTCTCGATCCGATCCGATTTACTTCAGCCTCTCCTGCCCTTGCGCTTAAGGAGCAATGTCCCCCTGAACAGCTTGGAGAACTTATACCTAACAGACGATCTCCCCCTTCGAACAGACGTATGCGAGCTCGCTGGCATCTGTACTGAGCTTTCCTTGGAGTGCTATTACATCAACGGGTGATACCTCAAAATTCCACATCCGAAACTGTGCGACAAGCGTTACCGATCATGGTTTCAAACGGGCATTTTGCGTCCGCCGCGGATGGAGCAAGCTATGAGCATGGGGTGCAGGTGGTTGATGAGGATAAGGAGTTCAAGTATGTTTCTCTCGGCGCTGCGGAGGCCTCCCGGAAACAAATCGCCAACTAACGCGCCGCCATAAATCGCAGTCCCAACCTTTCCGAATACCTCACATACGAAAATGTGACTCCCGCCGGCTTCAACTACCATCTGATCTCCGTCTTTGGGTCTCAGTCTACCGGAAAGTCTACGTTGCTAAATCATCTTTTTAGCACCCACTTCAGCGTCATGTCCGAAACCGAAAGACGACAGACAACAAAGGGAATATGGATGTCGAAGAATAAACGCCAGGATGCCGAGCGCGAGAACAATCCACCTCGTCTGCAGGATGATAAAATGGCTGATAACATACTTGTCATGGATGTTGAAGGAACGGATGGTCGAGAACGCGGAGAAGATCAGGACTTTGAGCGGAAAAGTGCACTGTTTGCGCTCGCGACCAGCGAGGTGCTCATCGTCAACATTTGGGAACATCAAGTTGGACTGTATCAGGGAGCAAATATGGGGTTGCTGAAGACAGTTTTTGAAGTCAACCTGCAGCTTTTCTTGAAAGATAAGAAGTATGACATCCTTTGCATTGCATGTCCTGGGCGTCGGTCGTTGATACTTTCTTCACAGGTCCTCTCCGCGGTCGTTGCTCTTCTTCGTGATTCGTGACTTCTTGGGAACCACGCCTCTCAAGAATCTGCAGAATACTTTGATGCAGGACCTTCAGCGCATCTGGACATCTTTGTCGAAACCTGCTGGTCTTGAAGACTCCAAAATTGAGGACTATTTCGATTTTGAATTTGCCGCTCTTCCACACAAAAACTTCCAACCTGAAAAGTTCGTTGTAGAAGTGCAAAAGCTCAGCACGCGCTTCCGCGAAGGGCACCGCGAGCCTCTCAAAGGAAATAAAACCGAGGGCGGCATATTTCTACCGGAATACCATAGACGAATTCCTGCCGATGGCTTCGCTTTATATGCGCAAGGGATTTGGGATCAAATCGTAAACAATAAAGACCTTGATTTACCTACTCAGCAAGAGTTGCTCGCGCAGTTCCGTTGTGACGAAATTTCGCGTGAGGTTCTCGTTGCATTCGACGAGGCGATTGTTCCATTCGAGACTAAACAAGCGGAAGCAGCCCAATCTGGTAATCCTCAGGTTCTCAGCGACCTTGGTGCTACGATGAACACTGCGAGAATGGACACATTGACGAACTTCGAAACGGAAGCAAGCCGATATCATAAGCGAGTCTATCAAATGAAGAAGGTGGAGCTCATAGAGAAGGTGGACACTCGCCTCAAGACGTTGTTCTCGGGACAGCTCAATGCCGCTCACAAGTCTGGAATAACTGATTTCAGTGACGCGGTCGCCGTTGCTGTGAAGGCTGGGCAGAAGAAAGGCGCAAGTTATGACTTTGCCGACATTGTAAGCAAACAGAAACTTGCTGCCGTAGAGAAGTTCGAGGAGGTTGCAAAGGCCAGTGTCGTGGAGGATGCCGCTTGGAGCAATTACACGCAGGAGTCAGTGCTTCTTCAGAAAGACTTGGAAAAGATTAGTGCGCAGCTTCGAAAGGATGAATTACGTCGTCTTGCTACCAGGGTTGAACGTTGGGTAAGATCTCGATTAGGCGAGTCCGTGGGGTTGGAATTCAACGCTCTTGGTTCAGGGCGAGGAGGTTCCGGCGCGCCCGAAAACGGTGACAAGCCGTCAGAGAATACTATCTGGGATAGAATTTGGTCTATCTTCGTGGATACCGTTCTGGAGGCTGAGCGCAGATTCACCGAGCGTGCTAGCAGCTTTGATGCTAACATCGAAGAAGTCGATGTTGGACTGTGGAGATTGCGCCGGAAATCTTGGGGAGTGTTGCGAGCCAAGATCGAAGAGGAGATGATGGAAGGGAATCTTCTCTTGAAATTGCGTGAGAACTTTGAAGATAAGTTCCGGTATGACTCCGCAGGTGTTCCCAGGATCTGGAGACCTTCAGATGATATCGAAGGTCTTTACACTAAAGCTCGGGAATCCACTCTTACGCTCATTCCACTATTGTCCCGATTTCGTCTTCAAGAGATCAACGCGTCCCCCCAGCTTGAAAAGTGGGTTGGGTACACGCCTAGCTCGGCCACTCCGGCTGATGAAGAGGATCTGGCTCCTATTGGCGGCATAGATGATGATGGCAAGAGTCTCGAGGAAGAAATGACGATGCTTAGTGAAGCTAAGAGGCAGGATCTGACAGTCCGATTCAAGAAAGCCGCCGATGGCGTGTATTTGGAGGCAAAGAGAAGTGCCATTGGCGGCATGACTCAGATTCCATTCTACTTCTATATTATACTTCTGGCATTGGGCTGGAATGAGATTGTTGCCGGTAAGCTTTTACCCCTTGACGCAGTCGTCGAACGGACTTCCACTAACATTGCGCCCGTCAGTTCTTCGAAACCCCATGTACTTCTTTATGCTCTTCCTTTGCAGCGTGATTGCCTACGTCACATACCAGCTCAATCTTTGGGGTCCTATGATTAAGATGGCCGAGGCAGCGTCTTCTCAAGCCGTGGAAGAGGGCAAGAAAAGACTTAGGGACTTCCTTGAACCTTCAGACTTTGGGCAGCAGGCCTTGAGAAGCAAAAACAGCACGGAAGAGTATGAGATGTCCAGAGTTAAAACCACCAGGAGGGCGACTGATACAGATGATGACGACGATGACGGATCATGGGAATAATTCATGGAAGGGTTTGCATCCTTTTTGTGTCAGTAAGTAAGACTACATGGCCAGCTTTGGCGATTGATGTACATATAGCACGATTGTATTGGGAATCGAACGTTCTGAATAATAGATAATATTTGTCGCCATTCATTCATTCTTTGAAAAGCTACTTCTTGAACGCTGCGTGCATGGATGAATCGCCCTGGAAGGTCCTATTCCTGATCCGTTTCAAGAGGAATTCTCCTTGTTTTCGTGTCAATTCAGTGACCACCTTTTTGCGATTGAAAGCAGGTGGTTCAGGTACTGGGGCTGAGAAATATTGGCGACATCTTTTCGCGGTCCATCAGGGGACGACGGAGAACGTGGTATGCAAGCGTTGCGTCCTTGTCTTATCTTATCTTATCTTAGATTGGCTGCATCTCGCTCCCATTGGCTGAGACAGAATCAACTTAGTCATCAACGGGCCGCTCCGTGCTCCGCGATCTCGACGTCAGCTTTACCTTCCAGCATGGAACACCTTAGAATCTAGTGACATCGACACAGTGACAGTAATCTGTACCACGCTGGCTTTTCAAATCGCACAACATGGGCTCTGTTGTTCTTCCACATCTACCTACTGCCTGGCATGTTGACCAGGCTATCCTGTCCGAGGAGGATCGGCTGGTAGTCATCCGCTTCGGTCGCGACTGGGACAAAGACTGTAAGTGGGCTTCCCAAGCACTCGCTAGAGTCCTCAAAAGTTAACCCTCATGTCTTTAGGCATGGCTCAAGATGAGGTGCTTTACAAAGTTGCCGATCGCGTGAAAAACTTTGCCGTCATTTATCTCTGTGACATTGACCAAGTCCCCGACTTTAAGCAAATGTACGAACTTTACGACCCGATGACCATCATGTTCTTCTTTCGGAACAAGCATATGATGTGCGATTTTGGCACGGGAAATAACAACAAGCTGAACTGGGTGCTGGAGGATAAACAAGAGTTAATTGATATCATCGAGGCAATTTACCGTGGTGCAAAGAAGGGAAGAGGGTTGGTTGTTAGTCCAAAGGGTGAGTGGTTTCTTGATCTAACCCAGTACAATGAGTGGATACTAATGATCTTGTTCAGATTATTCAACAAGATACCGATATTAGACGGTTCGCGTGTTTTATGATGGTCTCTTATTACGCAATGAATCAATTTTGTGAGATCCGAATAGGCATGGTTACGAGATTCGTCTCGATTTAGCCATTGCTCCTCCGATTTCGAAACCTGGTGTTGAAGGATGATGATGAATGGTATGTTTTAATGACCTAGCGTATTATACTTTTACAATGTTAAGGCTTATATCTCAAAACAAAAGATCCCCCCGACTTGCTTTCCAACTCAAAATAAATGTTTTCCAATCAGGTAACACTCTTCACTCTGTTGAAGGAGATGAGAAATAGCGCCGCAATGTCCCAGTCAGAGGAATGCAAAGAGCTTGACTTGAGACAGCTGGTGTAATACAACACATAAGATAGCTGGCTCATAGAGCGTTTTGCAGCCTAGAAAAGCAACCCCCCCCGCCCTTTGGAACTAGAAGGTCACTATGCTGGAAAAGTACGACCGGGGATAGTGCTAACTGGTCTTTTATTGCTCTCCACGGCTACAAAGATCTATCCGAAAACAATAAACAGCTTGAAAACTCTCGCAACAACCACACCTCAACAGATAATAGCAGTTGGCCCTCCGAATACCCCAGAACGTTTCCATATTTGCCAACTCCAACCCCTTGGGAGCATTTAGGTCAGAAGTTCCACTGCCTATTTCTAATCCGACAATTCCGCCCTCCTCATACCTCGGATCATTGGCGGTGACTTCATGGCCTTCCTCTGAAATTCTTGAAAGGTCTGGCCGCATACGTTGATTGCGAACACCATGCCTTTGAGGCAATGCCCATTGGGAGTGCCATTTGCCTGCTTGCAATAGAAGAACCGTGGTTCAAAGGATGTGACTTTCAGGTCGAAAACCTTTAGACCAGCAACGTCGTTTGGATTGAAATTTGCAAACCCGGTGTCGACGGCCTGGCCAGATTGGAGCTTCGTGCAAGGGGAATAAAGGCTGGATTCGGTAAGAGTGTGGTTTCTGCCGAGGAAGTCGAAGCGCAGGATTGTCCCTGGCGCCACGTAGTTGAGGTACGGGGGATTGAAGCGGAGGTCTGTTCCGCCACCGACAACGATGGTGTGGGTTGGAGCGGCCGGTTGATAGGGGTTCACAGAGGTAGTGGCGGTAGGGGAGTCGTGGCAGGGTGGTGGGCACTCGGTACTGGCCGCGAGGAATGGGAGGCCGGCCAGGCATAGGATGTTTCGCAAGAACTTCATGATGGCTAAGTTTCGAATCTCGTGCGGAAGAAGGCAAGAAGAGAAGGCTTATTTGGAACACGCAAGAAGAATGCTGCTGAATGGGCTTTGTGGATGATTGGAAAAGGGCAGAGAGGATAGGAAAGGGCCATGCCTTTATACACAATTTGCGCCAGGGGAAAGCAGCTTACGAAGTCCTCATATCGATCCTCTGAGCCTTTCAGGCTTTAGAATTCCTATGAATAGCCGTTGCGGAGCGTGTCACTCGTAAATTGCCAGGATCTTTGGTTGGTACGGGGGCAGAGACTCCAAAAAGGCCCTGCTGTGTTTCCAGAATAGGCAGATATAACCTCTGAAAAACAACCATATTCAGCTGAAGTTAGGATGAATGCGCTGGCTTTGAGTGTCTAAATCTGGCTCCGATTCGACAAAACATGGCCATGATTGCCAATCCGGTATCTTCCTTTGTGTTGGGGACCGTTTAGACCTTGCCGCTAATCCCAATATGTAACTGCTCCCCTGCGACCATTGCTAAATTTGGCCAGCAGGCCGCCTAACATGGAAAAGCTTGAGGCTGAGTGCGTTTTAGCCCCAGATTCATGTGCCCCAATCTGGGTTATCCTATGGGGTTAGTAGTCCATTTTAGGAATTGAGCCTGCTGGCGGCTAAGCCCCGTTCGCCTTAAGTGCACGTCGTCGGGTATGAAGTATCTTCATGGATCATCATTGTTGCGAAATTTGTATCGGAGGTCTTGCCGGCGTTGTTACAAACAACCGCTGACAGTTGTGCGATTTTCGGCATAAGATGACTTCTTCAGTCTGGACTCGCCGAGTCCTCAGTCAACATCATCCCGAGAATCACGACGAGCCCTCGCGCTTATCCGGCTGTTCGATGTCGGGCGGCGTCGGGGTATTTCGTCCCTTATTGGACGGCGAAGTTGCTGCGGTAGCTTCCCCCGCCCCCAGGCGGAACCCGGCACAGCTTAAAATATAAACGTGGTGAAGGAAGACACGCCCATCCGTCTGACCTCGCGAGTCCTTTTGCTCGACAACCTCGCCCGCGCAGTCAAGAATCGCAAACATGTCGACACAGCAGGCCGATGTCAAAAATGGCTCAGCAGAGGCCCAGTCGACATTGCCAACGTCGTCTCGTGAGCTAATTCACGCCCCGAGACCGTCCCAGCGGCGAACATGGCTTCGCAATACGGCGGTATTCGTTTCAATCGCAGCTATGGCGGGAGCCGTCACCAAATATATTCCGTTCAGTTCAATTTCCGGTTCACCTTTCCATATCGATCCACTAGACTACGCTGCGAGAGCAGATCGGGTTCTTTCTACGACACCGTTGATTGACGGGCATAATGATCTGCCTTACCTAATTCGAGTTGAGTTGAAAAATAAAATCTATGATCGCAAGAAGTTCCCTTTCAGTACAGGACTGTTGAGCCATACGGACGAAAGAAAAATTCGCGAAGGCAAGCTTGGGGGTCAATTCTGGAGCGTATTTGTTGAGTGTGCGGAGGACCCAAATCTAGGAATAGATGATCCGACGGTACGCAGAATCCACGCCTACATGTTTAGATGCGTTTCTAGTTCGAATTGCTAAAGTACACATTGTTATGTAGTGGGCGGTCAGAGATACCCTCGAGCAGATTGATGTCGCTAAACGGCTTGTGGATGAGTACCCCGGCTTGCTGCAGTACTGTGAGACAGCGTCTTGTGCCAGAGACGCATTCAAGAATGGAAAAGTCGGCAGCTTTTTAGGCATCGAGGTGAGTTCTGACCAACCTAACATGCCATGGTCATATGCTGACCGATAACCATTAGGGAGGGCATCAAATTGGCAACTCACTTGGTTCGCTCAGACAGGTATACGATCTTGGTGTGCGCTACATCACTGTGACACATAACTGCGATAATGCATTTGCGACTGCAGCTTCCACAGTAGCCGAAGGCAAGCCAGATCTAGGTCTCACGACCTTTGGTCGCGAGTTTGTCAAAGAGATGAACCGTCTGGGTATGCTGCTTGATCTATCGCACGTATCCCACCAAACCATGAGAGATATCTTATCCGAGACAACTGCTCCGGTGATTTTTTCGCACTCTTCTTCGTATGCACTCTCCAAACATCTCAGAAACGTACCTGATGATGTACTGCGAGGGGTTGCTAAAAACGGCGGCATCGTGATGGTAACATTCGTGCCCGCCTTTCTCAAGGTGGATGATCCGGCCTCAGCAACTATTCACGACGCAGTTGACCACATCTTCCATGTCGCAGAGGTGGCAGGATGGGACCACGTTGGTGTTGGCGGCGACTATGATGGTACTCCAGATGTCCCCATAGGTCTTGAGGTTAGTATTCTTTGTCTCTGTCCTACCGATATATTTTTCAATGCTAATCTTTCGAATAGAACGTGTCAAAGTATCCTCGACTTGTTGAACTCTTGCTGGAACGTGGGGCGACTGACGAGCAAGCCCGCAAATTCGTTGGAGAGAACCTGCTCCGAGTCTGGTCTGACGTGGAAAAGGTCGCGCATCAGATCCAAGCATCTGGCCAGAAACCCAACGAGGAAATGTGGTCTGGTCGCAAATGGGAAGCGAATCCATTCCCATTGCCGCTCATGTTCCGGGACAGTGCAAAGAAGCGGGCCGAAAGTAATTAGCTCGGACAAAAGGGAGAGAAAGAGATTGTATATTTCTTGCCTATTTCCGAACATAAATGACTTTACTAACAGCCTACGATCTTTTGAATATGATACACATGTGAAGAGTTGAAATATGTCCTGCTGATATGGCCGTTTCAGAATATGACGTCGAACGAGGCTGAACCTCGGCTGACCTCGCGGCTCGCGCTAAAGTAGGGCCAAACCTTAATCCGACGGACGTTTCGCGGCCTCTTCACAAGTCTTTCAGATGAAATCTTTGCGCAAACATATATAACCTCGTAGAAGTAATTGTCCGGCGAGAAAGCGACAAGTCTGAAGCTGGCAGTGTCTTTCATTTTGTATCCCCCTGCCTACTGGTCTTTGGTTGAATCTCCACTCCTTGTGTTACCGTTATCTCCGGACTTTCTTCGCAGCTGAACGGAGAATTTTGTTCGCATAGAGACTCGATAGAACATTTTAATCAACGAGACTTTTTTCTCGCACGCGTTGCGTTGAATATCTAACCGTGATCCTGGTGCATCTTTTCGCGTACTGGACCCCCTTGATATTGGCAAGATATCCGAAGAACACTTGTGCGACGCGTTCAAGCACTGAACAAACCAACCCTCGCACAAAACATTACGATGGCCGTCTTGTCTCGCCCTGGTTTAACAACGTTGGTAGCCGCCATAAAATGGCTTGCTTCCCGACTGACATGGAGAAATCTCGTTATACTATACGCTTTGCTGAATCTCAAGTCTGCACCCTTCTCTTGGCATGTATGTATGACCTGCATTTTCCCCAGATTTTCCCCAGTCTATGTGCACAAAGAACTCTTAACTGACTCAAATTATTTCGAATATTATTAGATTCGTCTCTTCTTCCACCTCTTCCGCCGCATTCGTTGGCAGCCACATGTCTATCCTGACCCAAAACTCCTGACCGACGGCAAAACATGCCTCGAGCAACACTCCCACCCCATCTTCACCCCTGCCAGCCTTACCAGCCGTGCTCCACTGTGGGAGACAGACTACAACTGCCACAAGTCAAACAGCACCTATTTCTCAGACCTCGACATCGCTCGTACCGTTCTGGTCACGAACATCTACACACCTGGGTTTGCAGTCCTCCGGGAAGAAATGGACAAGGAAGTCAACGAACATGGAAAACGGAAGTACCCTGCTGGCAGGTTAACGGTGATGTTGGGAAGCGTATACTGTGCTTTTAAGAAGGAAATCAAGCCTTATGAAAAGTACGAGATGCGGAGCAAAGTTGCTGGCTGGGATGAGAAGTGGCTGTATGTCTTGACCTTTTTCTTCCGGCCTGAGAAACGCAAGGGGCAGGGAAAGACCTTGCTTGCGGTGGGTGTGAGCAAGTATGTGACGAAAAAGGGACGCTTGACTGTCCGCCCTGAAAAGGTGCTCAGGGCCAGCGGGTTGCTACCCCCTCGACCAGAAGGGGAAGAGATGTCCGCGACGCCAGCGTCGTTAGAGACACCCGCAAGTGGAGAAACGGTTAACGTTGAGAACGGTCTCGAAGAATCTGCGATCCGGGAAGTGCTGACGCTTGGCGAGAGCACTAACCTCGATCAAGCGGTTCTGGACAATGACCAGAAGATGCGCTCATCTTGGGACGGCTCTCTTTGGACATGGGAGAAGATTGAACAGGAGAGGTTGCGCGGTCTGGAGACGGTACGAGGGTTTATCAGCATGGAAGCTAAGCTGTTTGAAGAAGCAGAACTTGTGCAGTAGCCTTTTCTGAGGCTTACGAATTATTGTACATGATTTTCCTTTGAATTTTTCTTTGGAGAGGCGGTTTACAGGTTTGATATTCTGTTGAATACGTCTTGACAGTTTGATTTCATTGTCTAGATAATGTTGTTGGTGTCATAGTTACTTCTGTATGTGCAGGTCTTCGGATTTTGTACTGTATTAGAACCTTTACTAATAGATAGATGTTAGAATACTGAGAGAAAACTGGAATATCAAGACTTTAGTACATTGAAATTGAGGAAAAGTGTGATGATGCTTTTCAGCTTGTTACCTCTCTAGAAGGTCTCCTCTCAATTGTTTTCTTCCCTCGAGTTATTAAAAGGAGGTGTAGTGAATACCAGCAGTTCAGTCAAATTCTTGCATTCGTGCACATTTGAAACATTCAACCCATCTAATGCAAAAGACCCCCACAAGTGACACATTAGCCAAAATTTTGTCAACCGATCGAGAAAAACCGCCCATGATATCCAAGAAAGAAAAATGCTTCAAACGCCGTGACAACTAACCCAGCGGAGATATTCATCTGATCAACAATTGGTAAGGTTGTCACAAGAGAGAGAGTAAGGAGTGAGAAGAGACTGGCTGTACGTAAAAGCGATTTCGAAAGCCGGTCGTCTGCCGGTAGTAAG
Organism: Aphanoascus verrucosus; assembly: GCA_014839905.1. Taxonomy (NCBI): domain Eukaryota; kingdom Fungi; phylum Ascomycota; class Eurotiomycetes; order Onygenales; family Onygenaceae; genus Aphanoascus; species Aphanoascus verrucosus. Next base: position 16,778 of record MU089308.1, read on the forward strand.
AATTATGTAGTGTACATAGAAAATGCGTATCGTATCGAACGCTTCGCGGTTCAGTTGTGGTTCGTCTGCGCCGTCGAGAACGAAATAAAGTAACGAGACCAATTATCCGGTAATGTGAAAGATAACAGGGATACTGTCGTGCTGAAGGGGGGGGGATGGATTCGTCATAAGTAACTTTTCGCGGAAGAACATCATTCCAAGTTTCGCGGACGAGGTAGATCTAAGGAATCCCAGTTGACTTCACGCCTAATGGCCGGCTTTAGCCTTGTCTTCCTTGCGTTTGAGTCGTTCTTCTTCGGCATCGACCATTTCCTTCCACAGATCCTCACTGGCGACATGGTCCTGACCTACTTCCTTTGCCTTCTTCGCCTTTAGGGCATCCAAAACACCCCGACCTTGTCGCTGGTCATGGATCTCGAACGCCGCGGAAGCACAGAGCACAGCTAACGTCAGACCCTGCGCGTACACACGAGCCTGTACAATTTTCTGCTGTCCACTCAAGTACGGATTACGGCCCACGAGGACAAACGAGCCGACCAAACTGGCAACCCAAGTGAGACCGATAATCTTGTATTTTTCTCTGCGAGCATAGTCCATCACACGCTCCATCGTCGTCATCTTGGCCAAGGCCTCATGGCGCAAACGGGCTTCTCGTTCGTTAACTAATCTCTTTTCTTGGTGTACGCTGTAATCGAATTCTCGCGAGCTGACATCGGCGGCTATGACGGCGGCGAAACTGCCCACGGACGTGACGAGGAAAGCTTTCATGGGCAATGTGAGATTTCGAACTATTGGCCATCGACGAGAGGCAAGTGCAACGCTGGCATATCCTCCGGCCAAACCAAGCAAGCCGCCAACTGAGCCACCTTTGATGACGGCACTGGAGATTGGGTTAGCATAAATATCATTCAACTCTTCTTTCTGCAGAATACCAAAAACTTACTTGTAATGGGCGTCTTCTTGTTCTTTCGTGAGGATCTTCATAATTGCGACGGAGATTTAATTCGTATAGTTGAAAGGGTGCAGTTGTGCTGTCGAGCGTGAAAAGCGAAGAGTGAGGTTCAAAAAGTCGATGTTTTGTAGATGACGTAAAATCTTGACAAGAAGCCGGGACGAAGGCGAAGCTTGTTGAGAGATGCGGAGGAGAGTGAAAGCGTTCCGGTTCCCAGTGACAATCCGGGCTGCAAATCTGATTTTGCTGTGTGAATGTGTGGAATTTGTTGAAGTCCTGATGCTGCGATAAATACCTTTTTCTGTTCTGCTTCCTCGGGATTTGCAGCGACGCTGGTCGAGGGTTTTTATGACTCCCGCTGGCGGTTTTGCCCGATGCGCACTGTTAATCGGCGTTTGCTCGGGAGTGTGTTCCCGCATCGCTCCCATGACGCCACCCTGCGCACACTCTCATTTCTCCTCCGTACACAATGTTTTCTCCAGCGCACTCCCGTATTTTCACTGTCGGACGCTGCCGGTGGCCTCTACGTGAGCAGTCTAGAATCATCCATCTAGAACGCGCAAAGCCCTCTCTCTTCTCTGGCTCACACGCTCCTCGTGTGGTGATGTCAGGAGTTGCCGGACAGGTTCGGGCGGAAGAATCCTCCGCGGACCTGCCCACTGCCCTTCGCGCCAAAAGCAAATGCGAAAATCAGCAAATGCACGACATCCACGAGGCACAGTTGGGCGCTTTGATGCTTGCGGATGGTCCAGTCAGAGGTGTCTAGGATAATGATTCCACATCCATCATTTATTTATTAAATACGAGAGATGAACATACAATATGGACTAGGGGGATACAACGACCAGACATTCGACAGTATGGATGTGTTTGTACTGTCTATCATCATGCTCCTCGATTACTGAGGACCTGTTCCCCCAAAGTTCCAATCGATAACAACTTATTCTTAAAAGGTGCTTGGACCTTTGGGACCAAAAGCAAGCTGCAGGGCCGAAAGCCATAAGACTCGATCATCGTGCTAGTTGATTTTATGTTGCAGATTGGCGTCAATCAAAACTGTCACAGAGAGCAAAGCCGGGCCTGAATACTAGTCAGTCAGGGACACTCGAACCGGGCTTGAACAACAAAGAAGAACCCGGAGCAGCTGAGGGTGCATCAAACCTCAGTGATAAAAGGTAGTTTTTCATATTTCTATGCATGCGATCCTTCCCTTCAGCTCCCTAACCTTAGACACCTAGACGCCGGCATTGGAAACAAACCATTATGAGACATGTAAAAGACGGTATCATGATAAAAGGCCAAAGGAAATTTGCAGAATAAAACAGAAGGGTTGTTCGGTGAGAAAATAGCCATCCTCAAAGACCACTGGACCATCGTGGCACTCGGTATGCAAATTACATAGCTCTCTCTCACGGCCGGAAAAGGGGAACGAATTTCTTCAAGTAGGGGTGCAATCAAATTCGACATCAGCCAGTTTGCGTTCAGTCAGGTCAGAAGACTACCTTCTCGAAGCCTTTGTCGCTGCGATCTGTCTCGCCTTCATACGTCTGAAACGGTCCTCGCCGCTAGCACCCAGTGGGCGAGCAAATTTGCTCTCCTGCACGCCTGTAGAACGAGGCACAACAGTATAAGTAGTGTGACCTCCTTCAGCACGAGCACGGTTTGCCAAGCGGGGAGGAAGCAACTCTCTCGCACGGGCCTCAGCAGCGGTGGCTTGAGCCGTTACCTGTCGATTGCGGACCGCCAGTTTACTAGAAGACAAGAAAGGTTAGGATGAACATGGAAGCCAGGATGGATGTAAGCTTATGTGATATAGATACGTACCTTGGATCAAAATCAACCTCTTCATAAACCCTCTTGGAATAGTCGTCACTCTTCTGCAAAATCGGACGCGTCCATTCTGCCAAAAGTCGCTCTGCTTGTCGCTTGATTCCAATCTGTGGCCGCTTACTCTTGGTGTAGAACACGATAACCTTGCCAATACCGCTAGCGATAAGTGCGTCTTTGGTGATGGGAAGCTTGGCCAATGCCGCAAAGAGTTCTCGCTGAATATCGTACGCGGGCAAGGAACCATCGTCCAAGGGTTCCAAGAAGAACTTGACGGCTTCGAGAAGGTTGATTTCCGGATCAACCAAACCATTCACATATTGGTTGCGGTTCAAAAGCGAAACAACCTCGGGGAGCATCTTGAGTTTGTGCTGCGCGGGACGGTTCTCTCTGCGCGCGATGCTGTCAAGTCTCGCTGCGTCCGTCATGCGTCGACGGACATCTTCGATTTCAGCATCAGCTTGATCCGCAAGATCCTATTTGTATTCATTAGCACATTCACCGTAGCAATAAACTCTTAAGACGCCTTACGATTCCGTCTGCTTTCCTTGCTCGGCGTTTAGAAGGTTTCTTCAGCGCTTCGTCCATCAACCGGTCCAAGGCTCGACGGCGTCCTATGAGCATCGATTAGCTATATAGCCCAGACCCAGATATCAACGAAATCAGTCATACGTGTTTCTGGATCCAAATCCTCCTCGTTCACTTCCGGAACTACTTTAGCAGTCCTGCTGCCCCCCTCTTTACGTTTCCTTGAGGAACGTTTCCCTTCAACCGTTTCACCTCCGCTGAATGCATCATCGCTATCCCGCTGCTTTCTGCGGCTCTTCTTCTCCCGTTTTGACTCTTTCTTCTTCTTTTTGCGCTGCGCATCTTCATCTTCTTCGGTCCTTCTGCGCTTATGGCGACCAATTAACTTCAGATTTTCTTCGTCAATCGCGAGAGCAGGGCGATCATCGATAGCGACGTTGGCAGGGTCGAAGCCTTCGAACTGGGCCTCGTCGACGTCGGAGAGGACGGATTCATCGTCAGATAGGTCTGCGGCGGCCAGGTGATCCGGAGCAGCGTTATCGTTGTCCATGGCTGGAGAGTCGAGCTGAGGGAAATCCTCGAGGGGTTCAGGTGAAGCTGACATGTTGATAGATGCGGAGACGAGACCAGGAGACGGATATGGAGGTGCTGTTATGGGGTTATTGCGGCAGGATGGAAGATGCGCTGATGAAGCGCACTCGTGAGTGAGGAAACAGTAATCAGAAATGAAGAAACAACATCGAATAAAGAGAAAGTAAAAGTGAGCACAAGAGAGAGATCTAATGAAGAGGAACGGAATGAAATGGAGTGAGTTGGGGTAGTGAGGTTTATCGGTCTCAAAGCAACGAAGTGAAGCTGGTGGTTTGCATCAAAACCTTAATTTGGAAAAAATGACGAGCGCGCGCCGCCATGAAGTCGACAACCCATTCCATACACACTGAAACCAACACTTCGCACTTACTCTATTGTTCTGCTCCATACAATCGCAGACATAATACAAATAAATAAAGCAAGTTTCTATTCACACTCAGAAAGATGTTTATGCCAGGTATGCGGATCCGATTACCCAAACGACCTTTGCCTGTGAATACCAGCTTGCTAATACTCACCCAGGTCAAGAGCAGCTCTCCAAGGAGGAGATCAAGGTTAGACAGCATTCGCTTACCGACGATACCTTCAGCTTCTGTGGCTGAAAACTTTGGGAACCCTGAATACTAACTTTCGACTTCCCCAGGCCGGTGAGGTTGAAGCCCGCCAGACGGTCAACATGGTTGTTGCTGGAAGCGTCCTCTTATACTTGTGTAAGTCCCCAGGAGTCGATTGTCAAATAAACCAGTGAATGATACTGATTTTCGTTACTCCCATAGCTCCGTTCGCCATCAACTTCGTCAGAAAACTGTTTTGATCTGCCATGCCTCACGATCTAACTTATACGCCTTAAAACGTTCAAACACCACTATGTCCTCGAGCGTGAACGCGCGCACTCTTGCATTGCCGGCCGCTGGGTTTTTATATCTGATTATTCCGGATTTTTTACATTGAACCTGCTATATTATGGTCCCATAAGGTTGTCTTTGAAAGGGAAAGAAGACAGGCCAATAGGGTATATCAGGTTTCGTCATTCCACATGTACAATAAATAGCTGGCCAGCAGGAATGGAATGTCTTGCTTTTTAATTCTAGACGGGGAAATAAATTCAGGAACCGCTCAGACACGCTCCCCGCAACGCCACCGTGGAAACGACATCCCTAAAGCACCTTCTTGAAAGCCGGAAAGGTCTGTAGCCAACAATCCTATTCTCCCATTCATTACGATGCGGTAGATTTTTCCAGCGTCTCATAATCCTGCTGAATAGCAGCTAGTTCTTTATTCAGGTGCTGTATTTGCGAGGCGTAATCATCGAGAATCTAAAGTTGTGGTCAGCATGAAAGGTTGATGAAGAGAACAACTGAGTGAATGCCATACCTTCTTCGCCGTCCTCAGTTGTGCATCGTTGAGGGTATCTTCACTATCCTGGTCTGCTGACCTGCCTGTTAATTCGATTTCCATTTGCAGCCGTTTCGCGTTTTCTCTGATTGCAAGCATTCTCGCCCAGATCTCCTCAGATCTCCCATTTAACGTAGGGTCAAACATAGACCGTTCAAGCTGCAGCAATTTCTTTGCCAGTTCTTCTTCCACTTCATCCATAGCATATCCACGATTTCTAAGTAACTGCGTTTTTGCCGCGAGAGCAAGACATCTCTGGCTTAGAGCTTGATGCTTCCGTCGACAAGCAGCAATCTTGACTGAAATGTTAAGATCATGGCGGGAAAGTAATTCAGTAAGAGCGTTGTTGATTTCATGTAGCCTCGACTGCATCATGGCTAAGAAATCTCGTTGTCGTTGCGCACGTTTTCCAAGCTCCCAAAATCCTCTCACCAAGACTGGGACGTAGCCCGGACCGGGTCTCTTGCGGAGAGCGTCTTCCCACTTGTTTTCGTCGTCACCGGGGCCGGGTTGGAAAAAAGGGGCCGATTCCTCGCCCACATTATTGTACAAATGAGCCCGGAAAGGTGATGCCCGGCTGACTGGGTCCCATTTGTCCTTGACAATCATCATTTGCATGGGAACGGTCCGGTGAACTACAGGGGTTGTGAGCATTGAGTCTGACTACTGCAACGGGTGATATAACTTACCACCAGTCATCCCTTGCCCAGGAGTCCATATGGTCGAACCAGCAGCCTGAGACTGACCAAGAGTTTGTCCCAATTGAGGTTGAGTTTGTTGCTGTCCAATGCCACTCAAGCCAAACGGTTGCTGTTGCTGTTGTTGCTGCTGCTGCTGACCGAGACCTGAAAAGAGACCTGTGCCCGTTTGCTGCTGTGGCTGTTGCTGCGTCGTGGAGCCGAAACCCGAAAATAGGCCGCCAGTCTGTTGCTGAGGTTGTGGCTGTTGGATACTTGAGCCAAGTCCAGAGAAGAGACCACCCTGAGCTTGCTGTTGCTGCGGTTGGGATCCTAAGCCAGAAAAAAGACCTCCTCCTTGCTGTTGCTGCTGCTGTTGCGGCTGGGACCCTAAGCCCGAAAAGAGACCTCCACCTTGCTGCTGCTGCTGCTGCGGTTGTTGTTGTTGTTGGGTTGAGCTTCCAAGTCCGCCGAACAGACCTCCGCTTTGTTGTTGCGGCTGCTGCTGGGCGCTAGAGCCAAATCCCGAGAACATTCCGCCGCCTTGCTGCTGCGTTTGTGGTTGCTGCTGTTGCTGTTGACCTAGCCCACCAAACAGCCCACCAGGTTTTGACTGTGCTCCTAGCGCCCCAAATGGCGAAGCACCTTGCTGTTGTTGTGAGCCGCCGAAAGGGCTTCCGCTATGTGGCGGTTGGTTGACCGTCAAGCTCGATCCAAACGCGCTGGGTTTCGCTGACCCGAATAAGGACATGGCGTTGGAGGTATAGTAGCACCCAGAACTGGAGTCAAAGAATGTGAATTGGAATTGCCCTCAGAGGACGGAGCTTGAGAGGTTGAGCGAAGGGATATATCACTGGTGTCATAAATGATGATGTCCGATGGCGGCGATTGATCCAGGGTCCAGTAACAAGCCAAGCGATTGGGCTTCAGCGACGGCGGGCCGGCGGAATATTCTGCGCGCAAATGGCTCTGTCAAGAGCATATCATTGCGAATGGTCGTTGATGAGCTTGGATGCGCTCAGTCAAGCTGCTTTTGTTTTTCTCGACTGAGCTGCGGGCATTATACACGCTAGTCCCAAAGAGGAGTAGCGATTTACCAAAGTACGCTAGTCCGAAAAAGGAATGATTGAAACACTGCCCGAAAACTCAATCTCGCGTTTCTTGACGCGTCGACATTTCGCGTTCTTTCGACGACGGGGATGAGGATGGAGGATAATGCATGGACGTCTTGAAATCAACTACGGAGTACGGAGTATATTTATTGGTGTTCCTTTCTTGAGTTTGCGATCTTTGGCTTTTCATCTTATACCCATACATCAAAATGCCTCGTAAAGGAACGGGCGCAGGTCCGACCAAGGCTCAACAGCTAGCCAAACTGTGGCTCACAAAGGGAGGCATATCCCACGAGGATTCTGATGATGAGCTTGGATGTGAAGATCTTCCTTGGGAATGGATATATGAGTCTTTACCGCCGGCCAGTGGGTCTGAAGCTCTCGGGGGAGATACACCAGGAAAGAAAAAGGCCAGAACATCCAAGCCGGCGCCCAGAAAGATCATAGGCGCCCGCATGGGTTCTTTCGAGTGCAGGCTAGGTCAAACCGTTTTACTGAAGTCTCCCGAGGCAGGGAAGGACTGGGCAGGGATTATTTGTGAATTCCTCGAGGAAGAAGAGGAAGAAGATGAATTGTCAGCGGAAAGGACAGGCCCCGTCAAAGCCGCAAATATCATGTGGTTCGCGTCTCCGGATGAATTCTTATCTACCAGAAAGAAGAAAAGAACCGATGCACTGCCAAATGAACAGTATATTACGGTTGATTTCAATACCAACCCCTTAACGTCCATTAATGGCAAGGCTAGAGTCCTCTCTAAGGACGCCTTTTTTACGAGATATCCGGAGGGTAAACCTCCAAAGGGACGGGCCGCCTTGAGCGAATACAACAAATGTATTGTTTGTCGAAGAGGCGTCAACCAGCTCCAGGGACGCTATACGGATGAATTTGTTTGGGAGGAAGTTTTTAATGAAACCGAGGAAGGGGTGTTTGAGCTCATCGAGACAATTAAAGCTGGTCTGAAGAGATCCCGAAAGCGAAAAGCAGATGACACTGATGTAGGTGATACGGCTACACTTGAAAGGAGAGTTGACGGCTGATATCTCATAGACTAAAGATCAGTCTAGTGCTCCAGCAACACCACGGAAGAAGCAAAAAACTACGTCTGTTGCAGGAACTCCGCAATCGCAGCGCAGAAAGATTCTTATGACCCCCACCCACAAAAGGTACGCAGTTGATTCCTGGAGAAAAACTCCTAGAGAGGCCAATAGTAACCATTACAACAGGATATTTGTGAAAAAGCCTCTAGAGTTCACACCACTCGGCACCCGCATACTTTCTCCTTCGTATTTCTCGTCCCCTTACAGACAAGCCAGAAATCTTCTTCATGTGTCTACTGTTCCCGACTCTCTTCCCTGTCGTGATACGGAGTTCACTACCGTATACGATAGCCTTCGCGCCGCTATCACTGAGGGTACTGGAACCTGTATTTATATTTCGGGTCCTCCTGGCACAGGGAAAACAGCCACGGTCCGGGACGTCATCGCCCATTTGAATGCAGCGGTGTTATCAGAGGAGATGGACGACTTTATTTTCGTTGAAATAAATGGGATGAAAATCACGGATCCGCATCAGTCTTATTCCCTCCTATGGGAAGCCCTTAAGGGGGACCGCGTCTCACCATCGCATGCGCTTGATCTTTTAGAACGAGAATTCTCCCGGCCCTCCCCACGTCGAGTACCCTGTGTCGTCCTGATGGATGAATTGGATCAGCTCGTCACCAAAAATCAGTCTGTGATGTACAATTTTTTCAATTGGCCTGCTCTTCGACATTCCCATCTTGTGGTTCTAGCCGTTGCGAATACCATGGATTTGCCAGAACGTACTCTCAGCAATAAGATATCTAGTCGCCTTGGTCTGACTAGAATCACCTTCTCCGGGTATAAACACCAGGAATTAATGGAGATCATTGACTCCAGACTGAAAAACGTTCCCGGAAACATCGTCGACTCTGACGCAATCCAATTCGCGAGTCGCAAAGTTGCGGCTGTCAGCGGAGATGCACGTCGTGCACTTGATATTTGTCGTCGAGCGGTGGAAATCGCAGAACAAGCATCCGAGGTCGCTCAAGCCAACAATAAGAATCAACTATTGGATGGCGATGACGACCTTCCACCAACTCCGAGTAAGAGCGCTAGTCGCCGTTCTCGAAAAGGTGTCAAAGAGTCGCCATCAAAACTGCAACCTCAAGCAAGTAAAAAGGCCCCCGAACCAGTTCCGCTCCCTCGTGTCACAATTGCGACGATCAAACAAGCCATCCAGGAAGCGACATCCACCCCTCTTCAACAATCTCTCCGCTGCCTTCCACTCTCCGCCAAAGTATTTCTCTCTGGACTCCTCGCACGTATTCGGCGCACTGGGATCACAGAATCCGCCCTTGGCGACGTTCTCGACGAAACAAAACGCATATCCGACGGCGCTGTGGCGGTTGCCGGTGCCGCCAGTGTAGCGTTAAAGGAGTATATCTTGTCACAGTCGCACGTTCACTCCATGGGCTTTGCAGCATTCGAACTGATGAATTCGGGGATTTTGGCATTAGAAGGGGAATTGGGGATCAAAAGCGGTTATGGGATGGGATATGCAATAGGCAGAGGTAACAGGAGTGGCAAAGTGAGGTTAATGATTGCGCCAGAGGATGTCAAGGCAGCATTTCGAGAAGATGCTGAAGGAAAGATGTTAGGGATTGGGTTCGATGCCTAAAGTAACCGCAGGAATATTATTCAAACTACATGCGGAGTATCACAACAAGAGGGTTTTAACACCAACAGCAATTTCTAAATGAAGAGCAAAGTAGGAAATCTGGTCGTGATTTTGAAAGCTCCAAATGTCTCTCAAGAAAGCCCAAGCGCCGAAATAGACTCCAACAACGCCACGAAATGCGTAGAATACAATCGTTGGAAGGATATACTCCCTAGCAAATGTGTACACTCAATATCTCTGTCTTCCAAGAGTGGGTTTCCAATCCAGAGGATGCGTTTCGGGGGTCGCTTCGTCATCCGGCTTCCAGACCTTGATGGTCTTATCGGCCTCGCCGCATATCAATCTCAAACCTGTACGATCAAATGTCGACGCCATGATTCCTGCTTCGGCCTCCAAAGAACCCGGCTGGGCAGTCGTATCCAGAGTCTGAAAGCGGTGACCTGATTTCCAGTCCCAGAACGAGATCGACCCGTTGTCACCACCGGAAAACAGGACGTCATCCTCGTTGACGGACAGGGTATTGATGATGGCGTTGTGGCCATCGAAGTTTTGCATGAATGCACCCTCAGGACATTTCCACTGCTTGATACTACCAGCGCTAGCGCTCGCAAAGGTGAATTCTTTTGGATGGAGGGCGAGTGCGCGGACACCCTTTTTATGGTGGGTCAAAACGCCCATTGTTTTGCCGGCTGCAAGATCCCATAATCTAACTGTTGCGTCGAGCGAAGATGAGATGACCTGCGGATCGGCTTCTTGACATTTCACATCGGTAACCGTGCCCTTATGCCCACTAAGGACATGGATGTTGCTCCGGGTTCGCATATCCCAAACTCTGGCAACGCCATCTCTGCCTCCCGTCACGAGTACGTCCAGCGTAGGGTGTAAAGACAACGTATACACGCCACTCAGATGGCCATGGTAATGACGGATGACCTTGTTCGTTTCCAAATCCCAACATTTCACCATCTTATCTTCGCCACACGAGAAGAGGTAAGGATGTCGTGGAGACACCGCCAGCCCACGGACAGTGGAAATGTGTCCAGTCAATGTCAGACGAAGGGACCCCGTTGCCAAATCCCAGATTTTGATAGTCCTATCTCCAGCACCGCTAGCAAACCACTCGTTATTCGGTTCCACGGCTAAAGCTCGAACCCAGCCCAGATGACCAGAAATCACGCGCATCAGTTTCCAGGGAGCATGCCACTCTGGTTTCGGCTGTTGAGAAACGGCCGGTCTTCGTACTAGACTTGTAGGGGTACCCTCTGCATTCTTTTGCGCGCCCGCCGCAGCCGAGCTTCTCACAAGTGCCGTTGAAGTCGCCGCGCCTCTTTCTGCCCTGGCCTTGGGGCGTTTTCCTCGACCAGCAGCTTCTGCTTTGGCTTGTTTCTCCGCCAAAGACGGAGGGAGTGTCTGGACATCGTTATATTCCGCTTTTCGGCGGTATGAAACGCCGATCGAATCGCCGGTCGTGGATGTTGTTGGAGCGGGAAGGAGATAATCTGAGCCAAATAGATCAAGGGTCCGTTTTGCTGAGGTTCGAACGGCCTGGCCTGGAGTTGGAGAGTCTTGCGCGACCTCCATGATGTGAAGAAAGATTGGAAACGATCGAACGGTGCAGTGTGCGATGATTTCTCAAGGACGGGAGCGCTCGCGCATTCAGCACGTCGATACGGAAAACGCGAAAAGACGAAAGCCTGGACGGAAATTCACGATCAAACGGAGAAATCAACGTTCAGATTATGAACTGTGATATCAATGCCCCGGAACGAGTCGAATTCTGTGAGCGATGGGACGCGTCGTGTTATGAAGTTTTTGCAGGATGTTCGAAGCCCAGAGCTCAAAGTGCTCATCGAGCTTCGGGTGCCAAGACTGGCTTCTGGCGTGAGATCTCACGAGCCGCCTCCCCCGCGTTCCTCCCTACTGTAAATAACTGTGATAGAATTGAACCACCGGTATTTATTACTTGCACTCGATATTGAACACTAGCAATATCTTCCTCCAATATGGATCCCAATTATCATGCCAAATATGCCATTCACGAGGCAACTCGTGAAGGGAAGAGTATAGATCTCCCTCCTTTCTCAGCTTCATTGCGGTCTGACCTTCAAACTATCAGCTTCTGAAGTTGAGTCTCTACTCAATGTAAGTAATCCTAGGGGCTTTTTTCTTGTGGCATCTCTTTGAAATACCATGCTCATCTTGCAAGTCTTGAATAGGCCAATCCGAAACTTGCCAACCTGAGAGATGGCGATGACCGCCTAGCTATCCACTGGGCTGCCGCTTATAATCAACTTCCCATAGCTCAGTTACTGGCATCCCAGCAAAATTTCAACCCCGATGTCTCTGTACGTACGATTGGATGGTTTTGCCGGAGTCGGTGACACAATCCAGAGGAAGAAGAGCTGACTCTATACTCCGGCGGAGAAGGACTCTTTGGGATGGACCCCTCTCATGATCGCTGCTAGTCTCAAAGACAGCGAGGGGGAGTCTCTGATACAACTGCTTCTACAAAAAGGTGCAGAAGTCAATGAGAAGAGTACTACAGGCCAAGTATGTCACTCTTGTCTCCGTTTTCTCACTGTTCGAACTTTCCATCGTCTCGAATACTAATTGACTTCCACAGAATGCCCTGCATTTCGCAGCCTCCAAAGGCAACACAGACATTGTTCGCACTCTCCTTGCTAATAAATGCAGTGCCAGAGTCCGTGATAATCGGGGTCAGCTTGCGCTACATCGTGCTGCGGCAATCGGCTCCGTTCCGATTCTCAATTTGCTGTTACAGGAGGGGCAAAGCCCGCTCAATGCTACGGATATAGATGGACTAACTGCGTTGCATCATGCGATATCCGAGGGTCATGGAGAAGCTGCATTGGTGCTCTTACGCGCAGGTGCTGAAGCGGATAAGAGAGACAACGAAGGTAAGCTGGCTATTGAGCTAGCTCCTGATACTAAGGTATGTGGCATCACCCCCTGATTCTATCTTAACTTCTCTGATTTTCCTTGTCTCTTTCAGGTTCGGAAGTATATATTGCAGGCTGCCGAACGAGAGGGAATAGAGTTACCTTAGAGTGATCAGATGTTTTGAGGGATCTCCCTAATAGCATGAGAAAGGAAATAACAATCACAATCACAATTGTATATGACGAATATGAACCAATGTTTCATTGGGCTTTCAGATATATTAGTATTCTCACTTTATAGCACTTTCCACAAGTTCCCTATAGATCTTCTTTAGATCTTGAATGTCGGCTTTTTGTTCCTCCACAAGCTCGCTTTTCTCGCCTAGCAGCTCTAAGGTGGTCTGATATCTTTCATCTAAATCCCTAACCTTTGCTTCTAGCTCTTGTATCCGCGTATCACACGTCCTTTTTTCCTCTACTTCTTTCATTAGCTCAACGACCTCCTTCCTTGCTTCATCCCGCTGCGCTGTTATACAAGCCAGTTCATCCTTTGATGCTGCCCGTTCGCTTTCTAATCGACGGACCGTGGCGCTCATCCTTTCAACAAGCTGCACGGACGGGCCAGCAGCGACAGTAGAAGCAGAAACTATATCATTGATGCCCCTGGAATGATGAGTTCCATGTGCTGAGGGAGTCGCAGGGGTCATAGCGCCTGCGAAGTATTCCTCAGGTTCAAGTGTCTGTACTGAAGGCAAGTCTAAGGAGATTGACGATGCATCATGGGAAGGATGGCGGAGACCGAGACCAGAGTTCAAGGATGAATAAGAATTCTGCCTTGGGGGTGTATTTTGTCCAGGAGGGAAAAGGGGCAGTATAGGAGACCGGCGACTCGAAGGGCGGTCGGGAACGGTTCCCAGAGTCTCTGATCTTCGACTGAGCAGAACCGGCGATTCGCTGCTTGGGTGAAGGTACAGAGGCGAAGATGATAGCTGTTCGTTCCATTTTAGCTTCTCCTGCTCGAGGCGTTGGGAAAAGATGGCTTCTTGAAGTTCCTTCTGGGAGTCAAAGTCCTGTTTCGCTTCACGGAGGTCATTTTCTGTTTTCTCAAGCTTTTGAGCCAGCTTTTTCAACTCCTGTCTGGTCTCTTCCAAGTCCCTTTCCATTTCCTGGATGACTTCGCGAGAACTGTCTACTTCTCCCTCAACACGTTTGGCCTTTAGGTTCTAAAAAGGATCGTTAGTACTTCTTCTACTAATCGCCAAGTACATGAGCTTACCGCTTCTCTGACTTTCCGTCGCAGATCGCCTTCCCTCCGTGCAATCTCGTCACGCTCCTTTTCAACACTGGCTAGCCGAGTCATTAACGAGCTTTCAATTCCGTTCCAATTTGCTCTCGCCACTGCATATTGGGTTTGTAAACGCTCAATCTGCCGTAGAAGCTTCGCTTGGGCGTCTCCCGTAGCACTAGAAGAGACTTCCTCTGCTCGAGCTCGAAGGGTTTCCATTTTGCCTTCCAACACGGATAACTCCCCTCGAAGTTCGGTTTCTTGTACCCGGCCACGCTCCTTTTCTCGTTCAAGGGCTTCTTTCAGATCTCGAATCTCCCTTCGCAATTTCTCTTCGCTTATCTCACGCTCAATCTTCGCGCTAGACAGATCATCCTTGAGCTCTGTCACCCGACGAGTCTCGGCGTCATTGGAGTCGGATTGCGCCCTCCGTTCGGCTGCTTCGGCTCTAGCGAGCGCCTTGTTTAACCGCGAGTCTAGGTCCGTTATCCTGGCTTCAAAACTATCCCGCTCGCTGGTAACCGCGGCCAGATCCTTCTCAAGTTTTGATTGGGCGTGCAACTTCGTTAGTGCGCGTTGCTCTGCGAGCTCAGAGCGCTGAGCTCTCTCCTCTGCTTTCAGTAGATCATTCTCCACCGTAGCTATCCTTCGTTTCGCATCTGCTTCGGATTTTGTGACGTCTGCAATGTACCTTCGAAGTTTCTTGATGGTAGTACGGTGATCCAATTCTGTTTTTGACAGCTTCTGCCCTTCTTCCATTAGAGCAGCTATACGCTCATCCTTTTCTAGTAGTTTTCTTTCCAAACTGCCGGGACTCGCAGACGCAGCTGCGTTTTTGGCTGATTCGGCCGCCTCCTTTGCTAGATACTTGAGCTTTGCTTGGAGAGCATCAATTCTCTCAACATAGCCGTGCAGCTCTTCCTGCCATCGTGCTTCGGCTGCTTCGTGCTCAGCTTGTAACTGCGATAACGCCGGTTCAAGACCCATATCTGATTCATTTGGTGGTGCCGTCACGTCAATTGCAGGTATAGAGTCATTACGCACCCTGACATTGTTTATGTCGGATAGACCGGTTTCTCTTTCCGAGCTTGTTGATTGGCGCGGTTCAGATCCAGTTGTTTTGTCAGTACGAGCCAGCAGCTCTACTGATTTACGATGGGCCGAGCTGGGGGTCTCAGCATTGGTGGATGCGGTTGAACTTCCATCGGTCTTTCGTAGAATCTCTATACTCCCTGTCAAGCTATCGACACTGGTCCTGCTTTCGGCCAAGGGAAGAGGACTGGCGGTTCTAGAGGGGACCCCGGTGGAGGAGGTGGTGCTGGCAACATTGGTTGACGAGCCACCCTGTTTCACCATTGCACGTGCGAGTCTTTCCTGGAGGCGGTCATTCATACGCGCCGACGAAGAACTTCTCGAGAGACCTGCAGGCGTAAGTCATCAAGCAAGTTGGAGGATCGAGAGCGCACTTACCCGCAGACTGGGATTTTGCGGGCGTTTTTCCAGCCCATTGACTACACTGTTCAGCATGCTTTTCTTTCTTTTCCCCTTCGTTCGAAGCTTCGTCATCATCATTCTCTGCCAATATAGTATCCAGTCGTGACTCGACGCCGGCGACGGCTTGCTGAAGGAACGAGCCCACGGACCATTTGGAGGCTTTTGCGGGCTGTGGATTAGATGACATTGTCCAAAGGGCCGTGATCCCTTTTGGGGCGGGTCAGATCAGGTTATAGCAAGTGTCATTAAGCTATTTTGTAGGGCCTTTTTCATCTAAACTCGCAGGGTAAATTTCCCAATTCATTCAACGGTATTCGCAGGATAGCTTTCGAGTTGCGGATATTGTGCCTAATCCCAACAGGCACAACACCAGGCCGGCATCGGTTAGAGCGGACTGGAAGTAGTTCTCTTCGACAGGCACATGAGCTCCGTAACGGGTTGGCAGCTTTGTTGGAGGAGTTGTCAGTTAAATCATCGAAGGTCTTATGCATTGCGCGTCGTGTCGATGGTGGTGATGTCTCAGCCCTTCGGTCAGCCAAAACCACGCTTGGCGCGCCCCGGACCGCGCAAGGCGGCTTGCTCAGCCAAAGGTTCATAGAGGGAGCTCACCTGCAAGCATCATACGCACTCTTGCGAAGTGCATACACCTCCATCTACCCCTCTATGACCCTATGTTCACTCCTCACAAACGATGTCTTTAGATTCACCAACATATCTAAACTCGCTACAGAACAATATTCGCGCGCGCCCAATACCATGGGAGGGCGCTGTTCGAGCTGGGAACATCACCGATGACCAGCTCCGGCGGGTCAAGGCAGTTGACAAGGTTCGCAAGGAACAAAGACAGAAGACTGTTGAAAAGGATTTGGGCGCGTATACGACACTGCTCACCGGCGGGAGCTCTGGTAAAGGCATCTTAGAATCGGCTGCCAGGCGCACTGACATCATCCAGTATGTTTTGGTCCTTGCTGGGGACTTGGTCAACGGTATGGCAGATGACACCCGTTTAACTGTTAATCCATACGCTCTACTAAACGTCTTCACTACTTTGGACAGATGTTCCCGCTCTCAAAAAAGCTCTGGTTGAAGACCAGGGGAGCTATCGACATCTCCTCCCGTTACTCCATCACTCTACCAACCCTGAAGATCCGATCCCGCTTCTGACGGCCTCGTTCCTAACCAATCTCATCTCCGCCTCCTTGCTGTCGTCGCCCAAAACAAACCCGAAAGATGAAGAAGCGCTTCCTAGACTATTCTCCTACCTGGCGACTTTGACCAAGAGCTCAGACACCGGCCTGCAGGATATTGGGGTGCAAGGGTATTCGGAGCTCTTGAGAACGTCACGGCCGAGGCAGTTATTCTGGAACCAGAGAGCCGCCACTGTTGAGCCTCTTATGGACATCTTGCGGGCTGCTGCTGGTTCTGGAAAGGATAATGGATCCACAACTCTAGCCGGGAGTAGCATTCGAACAAGCGAGATGAAAATCGGAGGCGGCGTGGGTATTCAGCTTCTGTATCATGTGCTCATCGTGATATGGGAGCTTAGCTTTGAAGGTGAACTGGTGGGCGACCGGTTAGAATCGTACGAACTCCGCCGCTCGTTCTATTGTTGGCCTCTTTCTGACTGAGTTTAGGGAACACGAAATAATTGCCCTCTATACACATCTTTTGCGAATATCTCCAAAAGAAAAGACTACACGCCTGCTCGTATACACTCTTTCCAATATCCTTTCTGCCAACAAGGCTTCCTTGCTTCCGGTGGCTGTATTCGTGGGCCTCCCTGCCTTGATAACAACAATGGAGGCTCGACACTATGTCGACGAGGATCTTCTTGAGGCGATGAACAGTCTGTCCGATATGCTTGATGAGTATACCAAAACGCAGACCACTTTTGATACGTACGCTGCAGAGGTCATGTCGGGCCATTTACGGTGGTCCCCGCCTCACAAAAACCAGACGTTTTGGCGTGAAAATGCACGCCGCATCCTGGACGATGAACGGGGACAGCTTCCCAAGAAACTTGCCGAGATCTTGTCAAAGAACTGGGAAACAGACAAACAAGTGCTGGCGATTGCGTGCCATGATGTCGGTTGCCTAGTGCGAGAAGTACCGGAGCGCCGCCATCAGCTCGAAAAACTTGGTCTTAAGGCGCGCATTATGGAGTTGATGGCGGATCGAGACGAAACTGTTCGATGGGAGAGCCTGAGAGCGGTTGGAGAGTGGCTCAGGTATACATTTGAGAATTAACCCTTGTTGAAACTGCCATAATTCCCAAGCTCTGGGAGATCGTAACCTTCGTCATAGACCCCTGTTTGTACTGGCATGGTGTTCATTGTGTTTATTTTTGGAGTGAGCCTACATTCCAGATTTGCGTGGATTTTTCTGTCTCTGTCGTGCGGTTTTATTAGGATTTCATACATCTCATGCACTCTATTTTCTGTGCTCATCGTGATAAGGGGATTTGTTCGACTCATCAGTTGGTATGCCATGCCCATTGGTCCCTATACAGCCCGCAGAGGTCTCCGATACCGTCGGGGGCCGCTGTTGTCACCATTTGGCTGGTTCGAATAGATCAGTGTTATCTCTCCTTGGGACTGTGTTGGACACGACCTAGCTAGCCCCTTACTCTTCCATCGCATTGCACGAGAACTCCCGGCATCGCAACTTGTGGTAGTGGCTCGTGCTCTTCACTTACAAGAAGAAATATTCTGAAGATTGAATGTTAACATCGCAGAAGACGTGTCAACTTCGTTCGAAGACATGAGATGATAGGTGAGGAGTCTTTGTCGTGCTCCATGGAGAGTGGTAATTATTTCTCTGTCCGGTGACCTTACAGTGACGTTGTGAGCTGCATAAAATACCATCCCAGAAGGCTGATTGGCGGTTGTCATCACTTGACCCCTGAAAGTCGACGCATGAAAGCGTCTGTTCGACTGTACTATACAATATTTACAGCGCAGTATCATACGAAATGTACAGTGGGCTACGATAAGTGAGTGGTCAAACCTAATTTTACCCCAACCCCGCGACCCGGCGGGCAGTTTGACTCGACGAGATCTCAACAACGAGAAGACCTACACCTTAGAAATTATTACAGAGCATAGAGGAATGGTATCTGAGCAAGAAAAAAATTATTGTTCTCTAATATTTAGTCGCTCCACCCTTTGCCTTGATCACTTGCAAACATCTATGGTGCACGGAGGCTATTAGAGTTTGTATCTCCTTCTGGGTGATAACGTACTTCCCGGGTCAACGATCCCACCGAAACAATCTCACTTTTCCCATACAAAATCGCGAAAAATGGCGAATTTCAACACCCAATATCTCAACCACCACACTTCCAATTGACTAGAATAAAGTAGATTATATGTACTTGAGACTGACTTCAGTATTATCAAGGGGATTTTTGAGCCGGCGACTGAAGGTGGGCTCAAGGCTATGATGCCTCACATTAACGTCCTAGAATCTGAGCATTTTTGGCCGCAAAATAGCGGTAGCTAGGAGCATCTGCTCCTTCCACACTCAACCCCAGGTAATTTTCCAAAAGGATGAGAGGACCTGTTATATGAAGCACCCTCTCCTTGCTATCCAAATTTTGAAAAAGAAATTTCAAGAACTCGAAAAGTTACAATATCGTAATTTGATTACACCCATACTAATTTGTATGGGAAATGTGCGAAGAAGTCGTCGAACGTTACGCACATGTTGGCGTCCACCATCGTGTACATGTATCAGATAATTAGCGGAAGTTCTTATTCCAATATCAGTCTACATATATTACAAGTCAATCCATGATCCAGGGCTTTCTGTGGTTGAGATATTGGGTGTTGAAATTAGCCA
>MU089308.1:36085-75568 GCA_014839905.1 Aphanoascus verrucosus
TTTTCGCGATTTTGTATGGGAAAAGCGGGATCGTTGTTCCGGTGGGATCGTTGACCCGGGAGGTACGTTAGCATCCCAAGTCTCTTGCAAGATCTCTCGCATTTGCTCTTGGTTGTGTATCCTGTGCCTAACCTTCGAGATCCGAAACTTCATTATCGCCCAGCCGGGGCCAGAGGTTCTCAATAGGGTTCAAGTGAATCAAGTCCGGGGACTGTGCAGGCCAATTCATGCGCTGGATGTCGTGATCTTCCAACCACTTTTTGGTAACCTTAGAGGTATGGTACTTCGCTCCATCGTCTTGCCAGAGGCAGTCACCTCTCCGAGTCTTAATCCGTTCATAGTGCTTGAGTCCTGCGGTCTCTAGAACATCGATATACTTCTCAGAGTTCATTCTCTCCCCTTTCTCTAGGAAGTAGAGCTTAGATTTGTAATCCCAGGAGATAGCACCCCAAACTCCGGTCGTTGAGCGGCCCGATTTGTAGGTAGGTCTTAGGTATTGAGGTTCGTATGCTTGGCCGACAGGGCGACGCACGAATAGTGGAGAATGATCCATTCCGGTTTCAAAGTTGCTCTCGTCCGATGTAAGAGAGCCGCCGCCATCTAGTGGCGATATAGCGACGAGCGTCCATCACCTTCGACGCCACCCCGTGGCGAGTAGCTATCGTCATATGCTCGCCTCCTTCCATCATATAAGGGGGTCATCGCGTTGCCCATCTAGAAGGGCAAGCGATTCGTCTACTACCTACCCGACGATTGGAATCTACGCTGTTATATATATTTTAGTATTACTATCATTATCTATCCGCTACCTAGCCTCTATCTATCCGCTATATAATCATATACTCTCGTAGCTCAACCCATATAACGTGAGGCGGTTGGTCGTGACCGTGGTCAAGCTAGCCGTTACATCCGAATACGACACTTTTTTGTGGTCATTCTCTTCCCATGTAACGACGTCTTGACTGAATTCTAACCGGTCTCGAACGTGTTTCGGTTTCAGAAATGGTTTCTTTCGAGGACGGTAGGCCTTAATGTTGTTCTTCTTAAGGTATATGCGTACGGTGTTCGGATGAAGGAGGGTACCCGATTTGGAGGGGGTAGCTAGTGAAGAGATGGTTTCACGGGGATTCGCAAGGGTATGGGCTTTTAGGGCGCATACATCTCTTTCGGATAGCTTAGGGGGCCGGCCGGTTCATTTAGACGGCAAGGAACCAAGAGACAGAAGAGTTTCACGGCGAATAATAGCACCCACAGAGGAGCGGGGTATTTTCAATCTGAGAGCGATGGCTCCATGAGAAAGCTTGTCCTTATGGTAGGCCATTACGGCTCCAATTTTCTCACGAGAGTATTTGTGAGGCCTCCACGTAGTGTAGAGCGGTAGAGGGGGCAGAAGACGTATAACTAAGGTCAAGAATACGCAAGTAGCGGTTAAAATATAGGCAAAGAACCAGAGTCGTGTAAACTACTAGAATAGGATAGAGCTCATCGCTGACCTCTTGGAAGGGGAGGTCCGCGATGTGCGGTTTAAATACATCAGTGCGGACGCTAACCGCTGAACTAACTACATAGGGCCTAACGCTAGGGCTGGCATGACAGTATTCTCGGCGATCAGATTTAGGTATGACAGCCATTTTGAGTGTGTGTGAACCATGGTCGTGTAGCGAGAGGAAATCTCTGCGGACTATATATGCGGGGTTGCTGCAGGCCAAGAAAACTGACTAATCACTTATCGTAGCCCACTGTACTATATGTACGATAACGAATACGTGTCGTACTGTACTGTACTGTACTCCGTATTGTATGTCTATATATCTATCATTACTCCGTACCGAGCTCTCCACCCGTAATATTACGGTCCGATATACAGTATATACTGTACGAAGTATAGTATAGTACAGTAAAGTACATGCTTATTGGCCAGCCAGTGAGAGTTCTGTGCAGCAACGCCTCCGGCGGGCGGCAACACAGTAGGGGTGTTCCTCTCAGGCCCAATCTCTTCAGCGATTCCCTGCCAATCAACATCACGCAAACGGTTTACTGCCTCAGGCGAGCACTTCCATCCCTGCAGTGCTGCGCCGTACCGACTGCTGATTGGTGAGGAGGGGCGCGTGTGTTCCTGATCCCGCCCTGTCCCAGAACAGTCTAGCGTTAGAGACCCAGTTGCAGCACCCAATCATGTGGCGCATTCAACCTCAGTTCTCCACTCGACACAGCGAAGGGGGCGGCCCCTTATTCCTGACAAAGCCCATTCACGGGCATTTCCTCTCTGCTGTGTCGTCCAGAATGGCGATTGTTCACTCAACGAGGGCGTCAATGCGTGTTTATTGTCTGTTTGCTTTCATCAGTAGCCATCAGCTAAGAGATCAGCTTCGATCTCCACGTTCATTGTCATGAGGTTCTTTGATGCGCTCGACTCTCGAAACTGATGACCATAGTTGGGGTCTTCGGCATTGTTATGCACCCATGGCAGTTGATGTCCAGACAAGACAAGCCTTCCACTGCGCGCTAAGCCGATAGTTCTGCCTATCATGCCCGATTGGCACTTTTGGGGTCTCGGATTGTGAATCTCGAAGGGCCAGCATTATTTTGACATCTACCCCTGATCCAGTCAACCACTATCCCCTAGGATCCAACATGTCCCGTCCTATGGACTCGCCTGGTGTTTCCACTGTTTCGTCAATTACGCGCTCTTCAGGCACCGTAGCCCCTTCTATCTCGTCAAGACAGTCTCTTCAGAGCCTACAGTCGCCAAAGGCTCCTTTTACCCCCCGCTCCTCAAAAGGCCCCCTCTTCGCATCGTCTCCCATCCGCAGGAAACCTCTTCCGCCCCATGTTGCTCCCCTGAGCTCCAAGGTGATTGATCGCCGCGCTTCAGGCTCGTCCACCACCGCGGCAAACAATATAGCATCACCAACTCACTCGTCCACAGAGTCGTTTACCGTGAGAGATCTTGACAAGTTAGTGCCGCCAATGGCTTGATCGCAGGCACTCTACTTCACAGATTGGACGTGCAGCAAGACTTCGTACCCAGTGCTAACCCACATTTTCTTCTTATATATACAGGCATCCACACGGACAGACCCCTCTTCACACACCACAAACTTCCCTCGGAACCTTCCCCATCACAAGTATACCAAACGCTCCTCGAGTATCCAATGTGGCGTCATCCGAATACTCTATCCATGCTCGTCTTGCTAGCCAACCCTTGATACCGGTGTCCAACGCAGAATTCGCACTACGGCAGGGCAGGGACCATAAACGGGCGCTTACTATGGCATTACATCCACCTTCCAATCGACCTCCACCGTTGCGCATTGATCTGAACTCTCGCACAATGTCATCTAGCTCCAACGATTATAACAAGCAGCTTCCAAAAACCCCGGGAAGCAAAATAACATCGTTTTTCGGTTGGAAAAGTGCAGCTTCGCCTGGTGCTGAATCGATTAGCACAGAAATATCAGATTCAATATTATCTCCGATCCCCTCTCCGATGATCGCATCCACTCAACCATCGGCTCAATCTTCCAGATTCCCTTCACGGGATTCGTTCGCCACCTCATCACCCAAAATGCCACCGTCACGGGCACAGACGATGCCAGCAGACCACGCTTTATCCTCTCAGCTGGCTGATTTGGAAAACGAACTGCGGGAGGTCAGCTGTGAACTCGCAGGGTCAATACGTAGAGAAATGGAGTTGGAGGATTTGGTCGAGCGGCTACAAACAGAAATGAATGTGCCTGACGCAAATCATCGAAGTAGCGATTATTTCTCAGATTCGGGCTATGGCTCCGTGAAGTACCCTCTCAGCGATGCGGGAATCTCCAGGGCAGAGGATATCGAAAAGATGAAACGAACATTTGAGCAGGAGCGGGCGCAACTCAAAGTCGAACTGTCCCAAAAGCTCCAAGAGGAAAGATCTCGTAGACGGGTCGCTGAGTCTCACGTACAGATTTTAGAGAAGCAAGTTAGCCAGGTATGGGGATACACCTACCATCAATTATTAGCATTGCAACTAACGAGTTTTTATCGCACAGCTCCGACGCGAGAAAGTCGATGTTTCAAATGCAGCTGCAAGGGCGAAAGAACTTGAGGCGGCTTTGGACGATACCCGTCGCCGTTTGACAGAAGAAAGACAATTGAAAGACAACTTTGAAGATCTATTAACTGCGATGAGGGTGGAATTAGAACAGCACCGAAATGAAAGGGACCAGCTCCAAGCTCACATGCAACAAGAAATTCAGGCCCTCCGAAACGAAAACACTCTTTTGAGTCAAACCCGCAAGGCCGCACCTGATATGCAACCGCAGCAGCCACGGTTCAATTCCATTGCGGAAGAAGACGGGGAATTTTCCGCACGATCGTCAGGACTTTCCAGGGCGAATTCTATTGCCCGGATACCACCTAATCGACCAACTGGCCTGACAAGGTCTGGGTCTTTATCCCGGCCAAGCTCTATGATTGGAAAGGAGCGCGACTTCCGAGAATCATTGGTTGATCGAGTAAAAGACGTCGAAATGCAACGTGACGCTCTCCATCAGACGGTGAAGAGCCTTCTAGGCCGACAGGCTTATCAAACAAGGGAGCACGAGAAGCGGATTCGAATGTTAGAGCTAGAGCTAGACAGGGTGAAGCAATCCAGCTCACCACGCAGGCGAGGGTATGAGCGGGAGGTTACAACACTCAGAGAAGAAATCAACATCCTCAGACGACGTGCGGACGAGGCACTGGAGCAGAAATGGCAGTGCGAGAAGGGCTTGTCCGGCCTGAAAATGGATCTTGATCGAGCAGAACAAGAAACAACTTCACTTAGGGTTCTCCTTGAGCATGCTGTTAACCCAACAGAGGACATGGCCGATTTCCAAGATACCGCGAGCTCTCTCGAAGAGGCATATAAAAAACTGCAATCAAACAGACAGCAAGGGCTGACCCCCGATAGTTCCGGTTCAGACGATGACCTTGTTAATCAGGTGCTTCAGCAAGTGGCCACGAACAGTGCACTCCGAGCGAGACTTTCGCAAGCTATTAGTCGAGGTGAACACGATCAGACACTTTCGGCTGAAAGAATCAGTGACATGCAAACCAAATTAAAGCTACTCGAGGAGAGTTTGATCTTGGCACAGCAGCAATCTGAGGACGAAATGGCCAAACACGAGCAGGAAATCTCAGCTCTCAAAGAAAGCCACAATGCCCAGCTGTTCCGTGCGAAGAATGGAATACGAAGTCCTGCGTTACTGTCCCCTCTTCTTCCAACGTCGCCGTTCGCCGGCCCCCGGTCCCCACGTCTTGAGGTTACCCGCAGCGGTCCAGGCGTGGCATTGAATCAGGCTGTTCATGTCGCTGACCTTGAAGCAAAGGTCAAAGAGCTTGAAAAGGCTCTACGCGATGCAGACAAGGAGATGGAGCAGGTTGTGGGACGGATGAACATGGCGCAGATTGAAGTTGCTGAGCTTCAAACAGATAGGTAAGAAACGAATTCTGACGTGTTTTTGACAGAACATTGCTAACCCTCACTGCAGAGACGAGGCGCTCCGTCGGACTAGAAAGCTTCAAGCCCAAGTGCTTGAGCAGATGAACAACCGCGACTCCTAACCGTTCGCTACACGTTTACCCATGTTGACATGAATGCCGACGTTACTGAGCCACCGAATGCGTGTACACTAGTGTGAAATATTTCTTTGTTCCTTGAAGATTCGGTGTCTCGTGGTACGAATATGCCGACGAGATCTTTTATCTCATCCCTTTGCCACAGCGATCGATGCTACTTACCCTTCGCTTCCCGCCTTGCTCTCGCCCGATCGTCCTTACTTTAACGGCTTACAAGTCTCTAGAACCAGTTACAAACTGAGCACCAAAACAACTTTCTAATATGCGATCGGGAATGGAGTTCATACTCGCAGAACTCACTTTACCCATCCTTCTTGAGTTTTCATCCTAATCTTCTAATGGCTGTTTAAATTGTCTTTTTTTTCCTTGTTCTCATGGCTCAGATAAAGAGCAAATTTCTATGTACAATACTAGGTTGGGGTGTCTTCCAGATTTTTGTTTCTTTCTTCCATCATCCGACAGGGTGTTGGACCGTTCGCGGCTAAGGTTGGAGATTTCTGTTTGCAATATGCATCAGTGGAGTTTTATACCAGGATTGGTGGAATTTTTAGACACCTGGGTTTGTGTCCTGTATTTTCTTTCTACCGAGGCTTCAGTCCCCAGGTATCTTTTTTTCTTCGTTCGCCATTTACAGGGCGATTTTACGTCTCTTTGGTTACACCCTTTTATTGTTATGTTTAAGAATATTACCGCCAAATGCGAACCAGGGCAGCGTTACAACTGATGCCCGCAATATTGAACCTGCAGCCGCTTCTTCTTTTGCTCCTCCGTTTCTCTGTCTGCCCTGGACAGAGCCGTCACTAATTGCTTGAACATTTCGATGTTGCCTTGCAGAAAAGAATCACTGACTCAACCCTCGCAGAACCTGAACAAATGCGAACTTGGTTCGCATGGCTCGATTCCGCCAATTGACTAATCTATTCGGTGCCACGGTGGTCACAGTCTCAGCTACCGTGACTGTCGTCTATTGTCGCAGCCACGAAGCAGCGCGTATCAATACGATCTCTACACGACTATAACCTTTCGAAATGATAGACACTGTCCAACACTGGCCGCCACCTAACCTATTACGAAAATGCAGACTGCTTGGGAAAACGGTCGACCGCAAATGACTACTGGTGGCTGCCTAACTTGATCCTTGACGAAAGTCATCAGAATGCCCGTGGCTCTGGCAGATGGGAGGTCCCTCCGAAAAACAAACGATCTAGGAGTAGTGATGAATTCTAATGTTGATGCTATGTCCAAGAGATGATTCTGGAGATGCTCCGTACCGGAAGTGAAATGGAATTCATCAAAGGGAAAGAGGGCCAAGCAAAGGTATTTATTTTAGGAGAGGCTTGTCAGGGATTGATTTTCGCCGAAGAGTGAACAGGATGGCATTGTTCGAAGAAGCCATAGAGCCGAGACCAAGCACGGAGTACTAACTTGTGCATTATAAAAAGGGAGTCAACCAACTCTAAAAAGACATTCTTCTCCTTAAGGCGTACCATAGTATTGCCAACAGCATGGGCACTCCGGCTTGCAATGAGCGTACACACCGTCAGCGCCTAGCAAGCTTGAGCGCGGTCGCAAGCAACACCCGCAACCTCTGGCACAGCATCCCCCAAGACCCGCGCATCGTGTCGCTCCATCCTTCATGGAGCGTGGTCTACCGTCTCTTGAAACGATAAAGGGTTGCCTCAACTGCTCCGCCTTCCATGCCTCACGACGTTCGTTGCGAAGAGCTAGCCGCGTGGCGGCTTCATCATGCATTGGAGCCCCTTTAAGGCTATACTCCTTCGCTTTGTGTTTCCAGTATTGCCGTTTCAACTGTACCAGTTCCTCATCGTTTGCTTCCATCTGTCGAAGCACTTCCGCGGGCTTGCAGGCTTCCGTTTCGATTTGTTGCTGGAGCTGGTACTGTTGGTTCACGATTCGCTCTCGTTTTTGGAGAACCGCCATGGCGTTAACGAGCTCTGTGCGCCACTGCTTTACCCTGTCCCTTTGCTTGTTGTAGGTTCTCGAACTGGTCAAGCGAGCCTTGGTTTTAGTCAGAGCATTTGCCAGACGATAGCAGTGATGCGTGTCCAGAAGCTCTTCAACATACCCAGGCCTGACCCAAATCATACTGAACTGTAGAAATAAGACGATGGGGTTTGAAATTATGTTTGAAAGGGAGAAATTGTGAAAATATCTGCTTGTTCGAGGATGGTTTGTGCCGTAAAAATTGAAACGCGGAGTACTCCAGTGATGAGCTATGGACAGCCATAGTCTTTATATAGTCAAGGCTGAGTCAATTAGCATTGGACCCGTGGTCGCCCAGTTCCATTGTCATCATGATGATGATGAAGCTACTATATTGTTGAGTCACGAATGACTTCAACCACTGAAGACAAAACCGCGCGCCTCTTTCCCCCGTTTTATGGTCTTGAAGATACTTCAGTATACTGTAGTTGTCTCTCACAAACCGGGGTATCTTGCGGGCTCAGAATATATGAAGCAGACTCGCCTGGAGAAAGAAAGGCAGCGATATCACTAGAGACGTGTTCCCAGGTCTAAATCTCCGGCCACAAGGTTTAGCCGTGAGTTGGCGGACGGGGGACCAAACCATGGCACAGTATCCACGGAATACTGCGCTTCCTCAAGGCACTGATCGTTGGGTTCCTCACGACGGGCACATCAATAACGGTACTGGGGTAAACTCTCAAACATCCCGACAGCACAGGCTAGGCATGCTCCTTGAAAGGGGCGTTCCCGTCCACATTTCGTCCTCTCTGCACTTCCCACCGTCTCCTAAACCGCTCAGGCTGACTGGAGACGGGGCTCCGTTCAGCGAACCCATCAGTAACACGATGCCACTCATCGGGGCTTTGATGAGTACACGAACCGAGTACTCCGTCCTATAAAAGACTTGCCGTCCCAAAACTACGGAAGATGAGTCACAAGTCCTCAACAGTCAGGCTACGAGCCATGAGAGACACACAAAAGGCAGTTACAGGTACCATTGATATCGTGGTAGCCACTGAAGATTGACAGATTCAGAGGTGAACTCGAGATTGGAACCTGTGAACCAACTTGCAGTGATATAAATACGTACCAGGAGTATGCTTTTCATCTGAGAAGCGATAAACCGACAACATGGGGCGCGGTGATTGTGTTGAGATGACCTAGGCATAACATGCGGTCAATGCCACCTCACATTGATGTTAACAGTCAATCTGACTCTTAATCGCGAACGTTGAAGCTCTTCACCCTGCTGTTACCGTGCGACGTGATATTTTGCAGTTCAAGCAAAAGTGTTAGTTATCTGATTGAAACTATTACCACAGTAGAGTTCAGGTTAACTTAGTTATCAGATCGTTAGTCTCCATGCACGAACTAACTAAGCGAGATCCAATCTTATCAGATCTCAGCCAGTTGAAATGTGGATACCGAACCTCGCTCCTCACTCCAGGGCTCAAGCAGGCTACTGACGTTTTCTCTGCGCTGCGCAGTCAGTGTGCGTTATGTTCTCGCCTTATGAAGAAACCAGTATGGTGTAGGTGTTCCATATTTACCATGCCTGGCAACTGCACGCTGCCCATAGACGCGAACGACAGCTAGACACTCCTTAGACTCGCTTGCCTTTCGTGATGATACCCCACGGACCACGTCCAGTGAGCGCCAGCCTCAAACCCGGCTGGCGTTTCTTCTGCGCCGATGAACCGGGCCAAGCCGTCAAGTGGGCCCGCCCGGGTGTTTTTTCTCTTATCTGATCCGATTTTCGTGATTCGTGACTCGGGTTGGAACCTCCACCTGTCAGGCAGGCCGCAGGACTCTCCCGCCGTCTTTGGTCTCATTTATTCCCCGTTTCGAGATATGCTGAAGGCAGAGACTGCAATCATTTTTCCTTCAATCAGGACGGACATGCGTCTGCCATCGCGAGCATTGGTTTACGACTGAACTGTTGAGATCGCATCCAGCCGCAAGGAGTCGAGTTTCCAAGCCTGGTTGCATCTCCCTGGTTGCTCATTTCTCTCGTCATTTTTTGTTTCTTTCTTTTACATCTTTTCCATTCTTCATTGCTAAGATGTATCAAATCTGAAAGGGCCCTACTGTTTGGATCTCTTTCACTTCCTTGCTTCAAAAGACATTACTTGACGGAGTATACTTAGTGCACCCTAGACACTTTTGTGGCCCTTTTGTTTCGTTCTTTAGAAACGGGAAAGGTGGCGCCATGCGCTTTTCTGTCGTCCTTATTGTTGTGTCAGCTGGGCTGACTGCAGCCGCTGACATCCCGGAGTCACCGCGCTGTATGATATCTATTGCGGAAGCACTCTCTCGACTCAGATTTATCGGCCATTCGAATTCATCTTACATTGCCGATGCCTGTACGAACAAGCTTCGTACATATTCTCTTTATGCCGCCGGAAAAACATACTGCTCCGTGTCCGAGATAGCAGACGGTTTACGCATTTTGAACGGTGACTGCGAAAAGGAAGGTCTAGAACGAACTCCGTATAACGACATAGAACCTGAACTATCTGACGAGTTCATTTCTGGTTTGAGGGTTGTCGAGTTTGGGGAAGTGAACAAAGGATTACGGCTTTTGGAGCCGGTTCTCATTTCACATGATTACTTTTGGCGAGCTTTCAAGACAAATGTAAGCCTCCTGTCAGGTTCTGGGGGTTCCGCACCTTGGCTACGGGCTGGTAACTAACCAAAGCTGTGGCACTGCAGAGAGCATGGGCTTTTGAAACTTGGTCACATCACGCATTTGGGTCTGCCAACCTTTGCCTACGAAGTCCTCCTTTCTTGCTAACACTGTGCACAGGAATGCCTCCTATTGGTTTTGGGGGATAATTCTGTTATCAGGGATTCTGAATCGCTTATACGAATGTTTCCCATTGAGTGGGTTTCCACAATGGGGGTATGACCAGGAAGCACATTTTTCAGCCAAAAGAAATCCCGAACGCCCTTTACTTTCAATGGTTGAACCTATTCGTCATTGGGCTAGAATCAATTTGATTCTTCCTCCAGCGGTTGGCGACTATCATCAGCGGCTTTTATATTGGTGCACGGTTCCTACTCGTATCGAAGCTATAGTTGTCATATCATTTTATCTCCTCAGTCTTACTCTCACTGTTGTTGGATACGATGTCTTTAGGGGAAATCTTTAGTGAGTTCCCTCAGCTTGAGAAAAACTATCACAGTGGAAGTCGAAGCTGATAGAAGAGTTATCTAGCTGGGACGATATCCAAACCCAGGTATGGCGATATCTTTCCGACAGGACAGGAATAATGTCCTATGCAAATCTGGTCCTCCTGTGGCTCTTTGGTGGAAGAAATAACCCTTTTCTTTGGGCTACGGGTTGGAGTTTTGGGACATTCAACATTTTTCATCGAGCTATCGCGAGAGTTGCAACCATACAAGCAATCATACATTCCGTTGGCTATACTGTCTTAAGTTTACAGGGTGACTATTCCGCTTTTCTTGCTCAAAAGCTCCGCAATTAATAGCCACTTACATTTTGCAAAATCTAGCTGGGTCATATCTTACCTACTGGCCGTCCGCCTGGTGGTATATGGGAGCAGTCGTAAGTTTGAGCCTTTCAGCTAACGCTGCTGAATGCTAATTGAACAGTAGGGAACCATTGGTATGAGTCTCCTTCTTGGGTTCTCATCTATATGGCTACGGCGCAATTACTATGAGATTTTTCTTCTCATTCATATCGCATTTTCGGTAGTTGTACTGATTGGATTGTTCATGTAAGGCTATCTTTCTGTCGTCAGCAAGATGATTTTGCTAATTAACATTTTACAATAGCCATACGAGCGTGTTTACCGGAGGCTACGACAAGTACCTCTGGCCGGTAGTGATTGTTTGGCTATCAGATAGGCTTGCACGTCTTATCAAATTGATACTTTGCAATTTCCATCTTTGGAGGAATGGTGATAAGGTGCTCAGTTCAAAAGGAACAGTGTTTTATGACAAGGCATCCAACTTGATACAATTGCGGATCACTCCTGGAACGGCGAAGCTGCTTCCTCAGCCTGGGCAGTTTTACTATATTTATCAACCATTGACATGGAGAGGTTATGAGAGCCATCCGTTTACTGCAGCGAGCTGGGAAAGGGTTCCAAGCAACAAGCAATGCGACACGCTTGGTGACGCACATTCCTCTCCGAGCAGACCAGCTAAACATGAACTGGTTTTCTGGATTCGGCCTTTCAACGGCTGGACACGAAGACTCCGATCGGAGTGTTTGCGCTCGGAAAATTTTCGAGTGCAATCCACGTTTCTCATTGAAGGGCCATATGGTAGAGCAATTCCGCTCCATAACTATGAGAATATTATCTTGATAGCCGGTGGCGCCGGGATTGCGGGAGTGTGGCCGCATCTTGAGGAGTATATAAGCCGCTCGCGCAATTCGTCTGTGCCTCGAGTAGTCGACGGCATTAGGGGACAGGATATTCCATCCACTGGGTTGACCCGAACGCAAAACATAACTTTGATCCTGGCGTCGAGACAGCAAGATTTCCATGGAGCACTCATTAGAGACGAAATCATCCGCTTACTTAACCAAATGGGTGTTAAGATCGAATTTTATTGCACCTCAAACTCCGGATATTCGCTTCGCGCTCAACAAGATCCAGACGAAAGCACCCAACTTCTCCAAGCCGGCAACATCGATTATAGGCATCACTCTCTACTCTTGACGTCGATTAAACCTGGCCGCCCGGATATTGGGAAGCTGATCAACAAAGTCTTACACGACGCTCAGGAAGCGGACGGGGGTACAAGTATGCAAACTGCGGTGGTGGTCTGCGGGCCAGCAGCGATGGCTGATGAGACACGCGCGGCAGTTCGTGATGCACTCAAAAAGGGACACAGGGGAATCAAATATTTCGAGGAAGCATTTAACTGGTAAGGCGCCTGGACTGGATATCGCTAGGTCCCCTTACATTCTACGACGGAGAAGCGAAAGCCATTGGCAGTTGCCATTTTCTGAAAACACTTTGCGAATCGGAGTCATAGAAGATACTGAATGAACTCTGTTGAGGAACCCGCTAGATGGATAATGGTCATAGTACTGGTTGGCAGGCGTGGATCGGTTGCTCACAAAAAACACGAACTGGCAGTTCACCCTAGGAATACGTGATATAGTAGCCATACTACTCTAACATGTTAAGGGCCTTTCATGAGCTATGGCCGGCCTTTTGGACTCCGCGATTCCGAAAGAGATGAAGAAAAGGCCCCTGAATCCAAATGTGAAAGGAGAGTGGAAGTGACGCTGAGAACGATTAATCGAGGACGCAGCGGTGCAGTTCTTACCGGCTCCCTGATCTCGTGATAATCTTTATGGATAATCTTTATGTTGGATAGTGCCGGGCCCAGCTGGAAACACTGATGATTGGTTTGCGCCGTGATGTTGATGTCGTCGTTGGGAAAGCTATGTGGACACATTCGTTGTGTTTGCTCGTTTTGCTCTGTTTGCTCTGTTTGCCAACACACAAACTTGACAATATCAAAGGCTCACACGGTGTTGATGTAGCTCCTGTAATAGTGCAATCTTTTCGCAAGTGTTGGATTCTTGAGAGATTAATTCTTTGTTTTGAATGTGGTATACATGGAAATTGTGCTCCTTGATGACCCTCTCTGAAAGTTGACGTGCTCTCCAATACAACGCGCATGATCCAGAGCTGCACTGTACTGTGGCGCGAACCAGAAAACGCGACTATACTTCCATTATTTGCTGCCTCCTTCGCTACACTACTGTTCGCCTATCTTCAACTTGCTAGTTGATCATCGAGGCGCGTTTTTCGCGCTTGCGGCCACTACCAGGCTCCAAAAGGCCTCGACTCCGGGCAACCAGCGGTATATACCACAGTTGAAATGGAAGCCATAGAAGGTAAACTGATTCCCACCGTCTTCTGATATCTTTGCGTGTAAACTGAAGTGGACTCTCATGATTAACCGCTTACTTGTGGTAGAGTACATCATCCCGGCCTTTCACACCGTACGGCAAAACATCCCACCGTCCGTGTACCTCCAGGTAGCCTCATACGCAGCCATTGCCAACGATCACTTCCAGGATTTACGCCTCAATTATGCCGAGCCATACATCATGAATCCCATAAACACGCTCATCAACTCTCCTCCGGATCTGTATTCGCTCTTGATTCTTTTCTTTATCCTCGTGATATCGCTCAAAGTGCTTGACTACGCTCGGCGAGTAATCACGTTCTGGATCGTGTTGTTCTTCCGATTACTATTCTGGGGAGCAATTATCGGTGGTGGGTACTATGTGTATAATGTTGGATGGATTAAGGCCTCGCGAGATGCTGCTTGGATATTAGGTCTTTTAGAAGGGTTTATTGAGCAGCTCCTGGCTGAAAGAGAGGCGGCCCCTAAGGGTGGCGGGAGCAAGCCTCGATATAAGCCCACTAGACGGGGACAGAGATAACGCTCAGCCTAGAGATGTCTGGGTTTGCGCATAATTCTTTTCCCAAACAAAGATTCTCCTTCTTATGAGGTTATGTTCTGGGTTTGGTCCAGGTTTAATATAGTTACTCAACAAGCGAAAATTCCTAGTTTCAACTCTCAACAGTTCACCATTGTCCCGTACCATGCTTTGGCTTGATCTTCCGCAATCCCAATATCATAAAGCCCCTTAGGGTAGCAAGATCCAGGCTCTCGAGCGACAGCGTTCCATTTTATGAACAGACATGTCAAAGCCACAGGCCCAAGCAAGCATTTTGCTCTGTCTGTGGTATTCAGTGAAGTGGTGTATGTGGCGGTAGATTGGCCACCAAATCGAGTGTAAAGATCTCCAGGCTTTGCCATAATATCGCCAAAGGTGAGTTGCGGGCGCAGCTAAATAGCATATATCCCTCACTCCAAGTCATACTCTTGCTCGTCGGCCGGTTCCCTCGGTTCCTGGGCCTCGTGGTATTGGATAGCATCATCGATGTAACTTAGGACTCCGGCGATGCTGTCTTCGTCCTGGGCGTTCAGCTTCAGAAAGGACACCATGCTGAAATCGTCGATCAGTTGTGCGACGGCGCGGTTCAATCGTTTGAAGGACCCTCCGCTTAGCAGCTCCCCAGTAGATGATGGCTCAGCAGGCGACTCCTCTTCTTCCTTATCTTCTTCGTTCAATAAGTCAACGTCCACAGACGTGAATCGCTTCAATTCCCGCTTTCCCACCAGTCCTTTGACTTGATCCATCTTGCTTAGAATGTTGACGTGAGGCATTTCCATTAAAATCATGGCCGACATAGCACTCAAAGTCCCCGCAAAGAATTTTGCCCGATCCACCACAAAAGTGCTCTCCATGAGATATGCGGCACAGAGCGAGATATTTAGGGGACCGGCACGAGAGAGATATTGCACTAGTGATGGCAGCAGCGGAACATGGGTATATAGTTCTATTTGGCCCGGCATGTCAAAGATGGTCAAGTATTCTTCACTCAGCGGATCAAGCGCCTCGTTGAGGAAATCCAGATTCTGCAGGAGAACCTCGAAGCAGTACATCAGGCCGCCATTAGGACCAAGACCTAGTTCTTCCATCACATCTTCGAGTGTAATCAGCTCGCGGATGTCCAGGTCGGGTTCATAGGAAAATGTTTCGGCTGCGGGGTCGAGATTTACGTAGAAACAACTGCGACGAGTGTTCTGAAGATGTTGGATGAGGGCGGTGCAAAAGGTGGTCTTGCCAGCGCCTGCTGGGCCCATAACCAGAACACCAAATTTCGACATCTTAAAGGTGTAGGATCAAGCAGTGGTTTCGCGAAGGTGAGACGTTGAGTCTGGTGTCTTAGAGTTGATTAGTTTGCGAAGTAGTTAAGTTATCCGATAGGATTTGTAGTAGAAGCATCTGTATCAAAGCGCCGCATTGTTCACTAGCATTCCCAAAGTTTTCAGAACTGGACTCGCAAGACTTCGTCTGTGCAATCCGATGATTGTTGATTCACATAAAAAGTCAGTGTTGAGTGTGTACGCGATTCTACGCAGTACAGCATGCTCGATCTGCGCGGACCGATAACGATATATTCTGCCGTCCTCCGCCGCCCTGCCCGATGGCGCAATTCAGGCGGTACGGTCTTCGTTCCG
This sequence comes from Aphanoascus verrucosus, assembly GCA_014839905.1. Lineage (NCBI taxonomy): Eukaryota > Fungi > Ascomycota > Eurotiomycetes > Onygenales > Onygenaceae > Aphanoascus > Aphanoascus verrucosus. Next base: position 51,764 of record MU089308.1, read on the forward strand.
TCAAACTCTGCAAAATAACCGCTAGTTCTGCGTTAGTGGTTGGCTCGGCCACCGAAACTGCTCGCACCCCACCAATCGACACAGCCCGTCGCTGCTCACCCTTTTTATCCCCTCCCCTCCTCGCTCAACAGAAAAGAACTCTCCGAAAAATCCTCCGTCCCTTCGTCTCTTCATCCTACGCTTCCATTTCGTTCACTATCTTCTGTTCCTCGTTTTCTCATCTCATCAGCAATTCTCTCATAGTATCTATCTGCGTAATCTTTTGTCCTTAATCTCTACACAATGGGTTCCATTGCAAACGGTGTTCAGAAGCGGGAGGGCACATTCCTCTTCACCTCCGAGTCTGTTGGAGAAGGGCATGCAGACAAGATTGCGTGAGTTTGCCGTCAAGTCCATGAATGGAAGCTCAATTATCCCGCAAGGCATTGAGTCTAACAGTTATTACAGCGATCAAGTCTCCGATGCTATTCTCGATGCCTGTCTGGCCGAAGACCCTCTGTCGAAGGTGGGCTGCCCCTCTTCTCAGCTCTGTGGTTATGGCTTGTCACTAACACATATGCAATAGGTTGCCTGCGAAACCGCAACCAAGACTGGTAAGATTGACACAAATATATCCTCTTGGGCTGATTCCCATTTTGCTAACCCTCCGCACAGGTATGATTATGGTTTTTGGTGAAATCACCACGAAGGCCAACCTCGACTATCAACGAATTATCCGAAACACCATCAAGGATATTGGCTACGATGACTCTTCCAAGGGCTTCGACTATAAGACCTGCAACGTTCTCGTTGCCATTGAGGAGCAATCTCCCGATATCGCTCAAGGTCTTCACTACGACGAGGCCCTCGAGAAATTGGGTGCTGGAGACCAGGGTATCATGTTTGGCTACGCCACCGATGAGACTCCTGAGTTGTTGCCATTGACCATTCAACTTGCTCATAAACTCAACCGCGCTATGAAAGATGCTAGGAACGACGGCAGCCTTCCGTGGCTTCGCCCCGACACCAAGACCCAGGTCACAATTGAATATGCTCACGACAACGGGGCTGTGAAGCCTCTCCGTGTCGATACTGTCGTCATTAGCGCGCAGCACAGTGAGGATATCAGCACTGAAGAGCTTCGAAAGGAGATCTTGAACAAGATTGTCAAGAAGGTCATTGCTGAGAACCTCCTCGACGATCGAACCATTTACCACATTCAACCTTCCGGCTTGTTCGTCATTGGTGGCCCTCAAGGTGATGCCGGTTTGACTGGTCGAAAGATCATCGTCGACACATACGGTGGCTGGGGCGCTCACGGTGGCGGCGCCTTCTCCGGTAAAGATTATTCAAAGGTCGATCGCTCAGCTGCCTACGTTGCACGATGGATCGCCAAGTCTCTGGTCAAGGCTGGTCTCGCCCGCCGCGCCCTTGTTCAGCTCTCTTATGCCATCGGTGTTGCTGAACCCCTCTCCATCTTCGTTGAGACATATGGCACATCCACTAAGACCTCCGACGAATTGGTAAAGATTATCAATGACAATTTCGACCTCCGACCCGGTGTCATTGTCCAGGAGCTTGACCTGGCTAAGCCAATCTACCTTCAGACAGCCAAGAACGGCCACTTTACCGACCAGAGCTTTGCCTGGGAGAAACCCAAGGACCTCAAGTTCTAATCTCGCTTTTGTACGAAATGAACGGGACATGAATGTGATGATTTTGCTTTGTTTTCAACAACTCAAAGCATGAATATAGACGGATGGTTTTTCTTCCTTGCCGCTTTCCTTTTTTCCCTCATTGCATAGGGGCCTGCGATCACGGGCGCTTTGGCAAAAATTCAACATGTGATACCAATTTCTTTTTCAGGTCGGTGGCGTTTCGGAGGACACGGCAATAAAAAGTTCAACAGAAATTGTGTGGATTTCGGCACATAAGAGATTTCAACACACTAATTCATCAAACTCTCGGAGATCGAAGCGGAGGTGATACTGTTGTATGAAACGGACAACCAGGCTCAGCTTGCATGGGAAGTTGTGGTGTTGGACGCGAAAGGTGCATGTGCTTTGAAAGTTGCAGAGTTATATGTTCTAGTTAGTTACGGAGTACTCTGCACAAGAACACTATGTATGTAAATGTGCTTCTTCAATCCGATGATACCAATAATGCCAGCTTGCCCACTAATATCATCATTGCACATGTATGCAATTGTAAGCTCCACATGATTTGTACTTTACGAAGTGCTCCGTTCTGTTCCCAAATTGGTGCCAGCGTTATTGGAAATATCGCATTCATGTGCATACTGTGGTACAGTACCTTTTGCGTGATTAGAAAATAAAGTGCGCCGTAACTTAACTTAGTTCCGCGAGAAACTACGGAGCACCAAATGCTGATGTCACGCTCCCACGCGTCAATAAATCCCACACCTATGACGCGTGCGGCTTCAATGAGAGTACTGAGGCCCAATTCGTCTTAATGTTACCTGCCCTCAAAGCTACAAGACAATATTGTTATACACTGTATACCGTATGGCTTGTTGAAATCCCGTCTCAGAACGTTTTGCTTCGCAGTGTGATTGAATGGCATACCATGGAAGTGTCACCGTTCTTGAGACCTCATTTTCAACCGCATCAGACGTGCAGCATGGGTCAATGGTCCCGCCTCTGAAAAGGAGGAGGATATCTCACGACGTCGAGGAACACATCGCCAAAGCTAACTTTGCTACTACCATTGAAATTCGGGTGCGTTATCGCGTGTTAATACGGTTGGCCCGAATTCCATACAGAGACTGCTCATGAATAATGCTGATATAGTGGATGCCATGATAGCCATACGGCTCGTCGCTTTCAGACAAAGTCCAAACGCTAACGCCTATTACTCTACTTCCTCGGTCCAGGCTACGATTATCATGGTTGGATCCGTGTCCGAGTGCGTCGCGAAGCATCCAACCGGGGAAACTCTTCGTTTCAAATATCCCCAGTCTCGAAGTAGGGATACGGCATCAGAGAGATTCCCTGGTACTAACTGCGCGTCTACACTATGGACAACCTACGCCTTCGAATCTTGCGAGCCTCTCCGGTGACGACAATGGCAAGGAAGAATTGTATGTGATTGAAAGAGTCAAGACCGGCATATATGCGATATGTGCACTGCAGCACTGGGTGGGGGAAGGGGACCTGATTGTCGCGTGCAAGGGTTGGAAACCTGACAAACGCGCAGACCTGCCGAGCTCATGCTTAGGTGGTGGTGAAGATAACTGGCTGGAAATTGCGAAAATTCCCCAAGCGCCGGAGAGTGAAAACCTGGGAGGACTGACAACAGATAATGTGACGCTGGTGTTTGGGGAAGGAGAGAAAGAGTTGAGAGGCGAAGGAGTCGTTGGTGTGACCAGCCCTGCCGTTGAGCTAGCGTCGCTCTACGAAGCAGTACGCGGCGAAACTTCTGAGAAGAAATCTGAAGGTATAGTGGACAAAACTATTGTCATTGACCCTGCTAACTACCTATGTGCGATCAGAATCTCCGAATCCCAGAAATTTCCTGGACGGGCTAAAAACGCAATATCTCGAAACACTATACATTTCCAAAGTAAGTCTTGCTCACGCCTCCGCTAGAAACATTCCTTACCATTGATAGACATCCGTCGCATACTTCGCCAAGGGGCCCCTTTCCCGAGCGCGTGCAGTCTTTCAGGCAGTTGACGATGCCACAGGGAAGCGGGCCTCTGATTTGTGCTATTTTTACCGTGAATGCATTATCCCCGTTAAAATAATGGATGCAAAATACCGTGACTCTATTCCAGAATTGGTTCGAAATCTCCATCTGGACATGTGCACAAATGACATTCCCGATACGTCCTTTTTGAATGGAAAGAAACGCAAAGGCAAGAAGAGAAAACCAGGGAAGGACGGCCTGTATCCTGACGAAAAGGACTTGATCGCAAGATGGTGGAGAAATAGACAGGTGACAGAGATACCCTCCGGAAGTATTTCAGGCGAAGAAGATCTGAAACGCCTGGTTGCAGAATTACGCTTCCGTGAAACACAACTTCAAATCTTGCTCATTCTCGAAACGATATCTCTAGAGGGTTCTCTAAAATCTATGCCAGCTGCGAAGGTACAGGACCCAACGCCGAATAAGGTCCCTAAAAGGAAACCTCAGGACTTGGGAGTGCTTCTTGAGCTCCTGGCCGATAGGCTTTGTATTTGGCATACAGTCAGTTCTGGCGACTGTTTACTGGCGGACGCAACCAAAGGGGGAGACAAAGGCCAGTTTGGCGGTAAAGCGGATAATGACAAACTACGTGACTTTTGCACCGAGGTCATCATTCCCTTTTATGCATCTCGGCTTCCAGAGCAGTGCAAAGCTCTTAGTCGTAAACTTGGTGGCCCATTATCTACGTCGCCAAAGCGTGCCTCAACATCTCAGCAAAAGAGTACCACTGAGTCGACCGACAGATCTTCCAAAAGACAACAAGTTCAGCGGTCTCGTCGAACGTTGCAGCGTGTGCTGACTGACGAACAAGCAGCGGGAAAACGGCCCGTCCCCTCCTTACTGCGCAACAAAACTACGACCGGCGTTACGGAGTTCAAGCGCGAATCCAGCGAGCCTATTCCCCTCTCTCTGATATCGAGTGGTCGGGGAGCTATCCAAAAACCCAAACGCATTGATAACCGAGAAGTCGATCTTGATGCGGTAGCGAAGCAGCATGAAGCAAAGTTGAAGCGAATGAATATGCTGCTTGAGCAGAAGAAAGAACTAGATGCTGCGATCAACGCTCTCAGGAAACCGAACAGAGAGCTAGTTGCTCGGGATTGGGCGAATTCGGCAGCGCAGAGGTCTTCAGTTGGAAGTTCAAGGAAGCAGAAAGATCCAACCAGGAACCCTCTGGGAGAAGGTGTACAGGTTATGGCGACACCGAGAGGCATTAGAAAGAAGGATTGCGGCATAGTCAGAGTGTCATCGATTTCGAAAGGGCTGGAAAAATCAAGTCGAGAGACCGCGTCGTTTGAGGCCGACGAACAAGTTGTTCCGTCTTCTACTTCGCGACCGCAAGCCGCCTTCGAATCGTTATTTGAAGGGCGGCAGGCAGCTGTTAACTCAGTCCAGGACACGCCCTCAAAACCAGCATCACACTTGTTATCCGATTCCTTCTGTTCCTCAAGAAAAACTGAGTCCAATGTTTTCTCGGATGTGAATGTGACGAACACGCCTTTCAAAGTCCCGAAATTACTGTTACGACCCCATCCCAAACCACTTGGCACTGAAAACCGGAACCTCACAAAGTCCTTCGATTCCAAGGTCCAGAATGACCCTAAGGCTACTCCATCCAGTGAGCGCAACACTCATAAAATCAATGTTCCTATTTCCAACGGAGTACAAGAAATTCCGCCCCGTCCGCCTAATCGGCAGTTTGACATACAGAAGGTTACTAAATCTGCATCTAATTCTTCACCCACGCCTGCGCATCCTGTGATCTTCAGCACGCCGGTGAAGAAGACCATGCCTAGGTCCTGCCAAAGTATCCCCGGTACGGCAGGAGAATCTAAGGACATACAGCTGGGCGCAGGCAATTCAATATATGGACAATTGGGGTGGGATGATGATGATAATGATGATGACGAGCTCTCCGTGCCCTGGAGTACCGTAGGTAGGATACATTAAAACTCCCCTTTAAAAGCATATCCACTTTCTAGTACATTCGGGTCTCGACCTGTTCCGTGCCCATTTATATGCCTGCATGTATGTATGTACAGTAATGTACTATACATGACGTATATTATGTCGGTTGAATCGGATCAGGTGGGTCAGTTCACAATGAGAATGAAGGAGTACAGTGCAGTACCTGAGTTGCGCCGGAGGTTGCGAATGGTCTATGACTGAGCAAGCCATAGAAAATGAGTATGGTTGATAGTGAGTTATGGGGCTCTTATAAACCCGTAGTAGTGTTAACTATAATGAAGTAACGTCAGGAGTAATTAGCATGGCGACTATCAGAGCTACAGAGTGCAATCCATTAGCTTATAAGCGAAATGGAATGACTGTCTCAAGGCTAACTACGTAACTACATCCAGTAATACACTACAGAGTACTCCGTACGGAGTACCTTGGTGAGAGCTTCTCGGCCCGCGTTCCATGCCTACAATTTTAAACTCGCAAGTACTCCGTATTTATTATTATTGACATCATCAGGTTCGCAGTTCAGAAAGAAGGCTTGGTTGAGCTCATCATTAGCCAGGCACGCTCAGATATTGAGGTCCGAGGTTAACTTTAAGTTAACGGTAGGTAGCCCCTGCAACCAGCTTCTTCTGGTTAGCTGCACAGACAAGGAGCTACTGTAACTTCGTTAGTTACCTTCGTTACTTGCGCGACATAATTCCAATCCTTTTTGCAATCCTGATCTAGGGATCAAACACCTACTCTCTACGGAGTATGTATGTTTGTGTAGATCACATAGCAACAGTTGCAGGATGCCACGTGCAGTCAAAGGTATGGCGCGAAATTCTTACCTGCCCACACGCTCGGATACTTGTAACTCATCCGCAGACTTGCAGGAGTGTTGATCGAATGCGACCCGTCTGTGAAGGCCATCATCCTCAAATACGATGAGGAGAGGCACGACTACGTCGTTGAAGACCTGGACGATGACAGGTATCTTGTGGTCAAGGAGAGCCAGCTGCAGAACTTGAAAGCACGACTAAGCCAGGTACGCTCAGTTCTACTCACCCTTGTCCGGACGCCAGCGCGAGAGGAGTAGTCGTTGACATGGTTGTGGTGGAAATTAGGAGCTTGATGAGAAGGTTATGCAACCGGAGGAGTCGGAGTCCGAATAAGCTACCTATGAGCTCTCCTTACAATTTTGAGGCAAACTCGAAATAGCATCAATAGGGTTCCAATACTTATGATGATATGCAACGCCAAGCTGCTTCTCGCGCCACGCTGCGGTGAATCAGAATATCGACAGCCAATTTCAGTGCTGCACTCTCGTGGTCATGGGCCCTATCATGTGGTGTCCAACGTTCCAGGTTTACTACCTTGAGATCAACCGTTAGCTCACTCGCCATGCGGAGCTTGCGTGCCATCTGATCATGCAGTTAAAGGCACAACAAGTCCGTTGAAAGTTGAGATAGGTTCATAGACGAGTCTATGAAATGAACTGTTGATCCACGTTTCTGGCCTGATCAAGCGATGTTCCTAGCCAAAGTTGCCGTTTTCAGACTATGTCAAGCTTTCATAGCTTTCCCTTGAATCGTGGCGATTAAATTGATGAATCATACTGGTACTTGACTTAATACACAAACACAGTTCCCTTGAGAACAACCATGGGGTCCTATCTGGAAAGATGGGACAATGCTTGAAGTATGGCGACTTTCAACGCAAAGTTGTCTTGTACTATCTACACTCGTGTTGCTTAACTGCACTGACTCCTGAGTGCTCTTACTCCTCTTCGACCAATATGTCGGGCAACATTGGCACTGTCTCTGACGGCGGAAAATCGGCAGAATATGCACCCTGCCACAAAGAGATATAGGAGATAAATCGACTATAGACCGAAGCGGCACACTCCTTGCAGGCGCCAGGACATCCACGGCCAGTACATTAAGTACAATATGTTGTTCCGCTTTCTGGAAACTTCGTGTTTTCAAGGCCATGATGCATTGTCCTGCAGTTCTTCGAGCTATTCGTACACGCGGAACTTGCAAAGATATAGGCTTCGCTGAGTACAGCTTCCCGAGAGATTGCCTCAAAGGGGCTTGTTGTTGGCGAACTGATGTTTCTCCACTCCGTACTGTACGGATTATGTATGTACGGAGTACATACACATCAGAACTCGTATGCGCGGAACGTGGCCTCAGAGGCCCTGAAGCATATCAGCTTCAGGTTTGGGAACAAGATGACTATCAATTATGCTGCACATTGAAAACTTCAGCCAGTCAAGTGCTCGGCTTTCTCGGAGCGAGGGGGGATATGTCTATACAAGTGTGCTCCCTGATCCTTGTTGTTGCCTTCCAAACGAAAGTCATGGGATCAAGTCGTCGCAAAACAAAAGACCCAAACAGAAACGGGTTGGATTATCTATCGACTATTGGTACGTGGAAGGAAGAAAACAACTGGGCTTGAGAGATGATAATATATACTGCAAGGCAGAATTGCAAGAAACTCTTACTCCATATGTGTATGGAGGTACAGTATGTATGTCCTGTGCATACATAAAATATCAATTGATTTTCCTTCGCGCAACTAAAGAGAGCTTTATTAAATACAAGTCTTTCTTAGCAATGATGTTTTACTTCCAGTGATATTGACAGGGAGAAGCATCAACCCAGCTCCAGCTGCAATCACTGTTGGCCCTGTCTTTGATAACTATCGGATCTGCAACTTGACTGTCGATTGGTGAGGATAACAAGGGTGATCTAGAACAGCGGATCTAATTATGTGATCATTGGCTGTGGAAGAGATATTCCACGAGAAGAAGTCGGTTTAGACAAGATGAGGATTATTTTCTCCGATCATGGGAGTGTAGTCGTCTGTGGTTACATCCTGTGGCTACAGTATCAACTTGACGAAATGTTTCCTTCTCTCTCTGTCGACTAATCAGCTTCTGCGGCTGTGGTTTTCATTCTCAATAATGAGATGGCTCCTTTTGCACGTACTTCGTACGGGGCGAGGAAAATGGTGGCCAGAGACGCGTGGGCTAATTGGGGCTGCACTGGAGAAGAGTCGCAGAAGAAGCTCGCCACCATTCATGCAACACTGAAAGAGCTCTGTCCGGAGCGCGCGCTACGACGAGCCATCAGCCTGCGTGCGCCGTGTCCTCCTGTTTGCCATTCGAGATTTGCCTGAAGAGGTTACACAACCTGGCTGAGACTTTTTTCACATGCAACAGTTCAGAGGAGCAAGCTCTGTCCAGTCACGGCACGAGACAGAGATCTGCATAGAAAGATTTACTGTAGCAGCACTTGATCGATGTGACCAACCGTATGCATGTATGTACATACAGTACCGCAGAAGAGAGCACGTCTGTCGACCCAGTTTCTGTGATATGTCCAGTGTTTCAAAGCACTGCCCTGCGGTTGATACCGGGGTTGGACAAAGGAGTCAGCGAAGCTGGCCACATGAGCTTCCATGCATGTTCCACTAGACTGCTGTTGTTGGCTCCGCGAGAATAATCAAGGCTGAGGCTGAGGGATGGAAGACGGTTAGTGTAGAAAACTGGCTCGCGCACCGCAAAAGCTTCGATACAGTTTGATCAAATTTGGAGTAGTGTTTACACGAAATAAGAGACGGAATAACGACAGGTAGCTAATCGATGATGATCACCGGGAACGTTCATGAACAGTATCATCTATCAACTGCTGGCTCCAAGCGCAAACATGACATCCTCTGTGATTCGAACGAACGGCCTGCGAATACCTGCAGGTGGGGCAGGGGGTGGAATGAAGCATGTCATGGACCCGGGAATCGAGGCCATGGACGGGGCGCGAAAACATGAGTGCATACAGAGCATCCGTAACTTGACTACGGTCACTCAAACTCCGTACACAGGCGCGGTGTACTCCGGACCGGACATATGTCAAAGACATTCAAAAGTCCATTCATCACAGGTCTCTACCAGCTCCAGTCAACTAGTACTCGTACTCCGTATGTAACTGAGAAATAGTGACATCTGTTTGCAGAGTGGTCAACTAGAGTACTACCACGGGGGAGGGAGAACTTACTCCGTGCAGTACATACACTGTGAACTAGCTCCTGGGTGGACGGATGATCAGCATGCATTTGTTTCCTCTGGGGCGCAAGATCTGGAACCCGGACTCCGAGCTCGACGTTGATGGTGGTGGTGGTAATAATGGGATGAAATCCGACGACGGTTCGCAAGGATCCCTGGTGAGTGCACGGATGTCGAGCGATGGGGTCACGGGGATTTTCCGCCGCTCCATGCTCCGAGTCCGCCTGTGATAAACGACAGAAAAGAGGACACTCCGTGGATACACCCTTCTCTCTCAGCCGTCTACAGCACATACACGGTATAGAGCCAGAGGTGAACAACAAAAAGGCTTTTGGACATACCCAGAAACAATCTGACAGATCCAAACAGAGCGCTAACTCTGTTCGGCGAGATGGTCGACTTGCGGAGCCAAGCCTCAGACATCACGTCAGCAGACGCATCTGCCACAGACGCTGCCCAACCAGAGGACCGCAACGAGCCAAGTCCAATTAGTCATCCATCTTGGCTTCCGGCCCCTATCTGTATTGGGCGTAGCGCAGGCAGCTTAGCGAGCGCGGACCCGCAGCACATGACCGTCGAGTTTCCCCTCATTATTCTTCCTGCGCAGCTGCGGGCTCTCGTCGTCTCCCAGCTCCCATGCAACGAGCAAAGAGCATCCAATAACCATCAACATCATCTTGCCTGAGAGCAGCATACACAGTGTCAACTCCCATCCCTACACACCCACACCAGACTTGACTCCAGAAGCAATCCTTCAGGGAAGAAGGACAAAAAAGAAAACAGTTCTTCATCAAACCCTGCATGTCCTGTCACCACGCCTGCTGACCGTATCTGCCTGTCTGTCTGTCTCCCGCCGGACATACTTACACGCACCCCGCAGACTTTTATTCGCAGTTCTCGCTCGTGCCATCATCTATTAGCTTTTCTTCTACTCCGCTTATGCCTGTATCAGCTGGGAATTCTATGACTGTCGTTCTCCCACCTGCTGCCTAACTACACTCCATCTCTTGCAACTCTTGACAGCTCAACACCTCGCCCCCCATCATCTCTCCCTCACACCCCTCTCCTGCTCCCGTCCTGAGTAGTGAAGACCACTTTTTGAGTTTCATTGCTTTTTCCTGCTCTGCGCTCACTTTGTCGGCCTTGGTTTCCCGCCCCGGCTCCAACCCAAGCCGCGAGTGGGCAGTGCGCGGCTCTTTCCGCCACCCACACTCCAAAGTCCCGCTCGCAGCGCGCTGAGTCCACGGGCTCCACCCCTCGCTGACCAGGGGCAGAAGCGCTCTCGAAACATCATCGTCGATGTGCGTCCGATCACTCACGCTGCTGCTTATCCACAACGCTGCGCAGGAAACGCGCAGCACCACGTCCCAAACGCGACTCGACCCGCCATCATCTGCCATGAGTCTATGCTGCCGATAGTACCGCTTCGTCTCTCAACCTTGTGCAAACACCCATCAGCGGGCCTGACTGGCATTCAAGCCGAGATTTAAAGAAAACCAAAAGCAGTGAGTATGCAGATTTCTTACCATCATATGGCTTATGTGATCTGTTTCTGTTTTGTTTTCGCCGCTGTCATCCGTGCTTGATGCCTCGTTTCTAGGCGTCAACCATCCGCCGCTTCTCCCACCTTTCGTTCTTTGCTCTTCCTCATCTCCTTCGCGTGTCACGTCGCGCACCAAAGCTTCTTCATCAATCTTTTGTGCCGTCCTATGCTGCCTTTTACTTTGATCTTGCCTGATGTTGGTGCCGTTGGAGTTCCCACGTCCTGTCGTCCGTCATCTGCTTGTCTTGTAATTACTCCCTCCTGGCCCTCGACAGCCTCACACGTTGCGACCAATCTGAAGCTCGATGATCGCGTGGTTGTCATCGCGCCATCGAACATTGCTCGTTCGTTACTTCCTCAGACCCCACACGCCCCCTCCCATTCCGCGACTTCCCTTCGTCTGTTACGTCTAACACAGTTTTACTAGTAGCCTTTCCATTCTATCGCTCTTCCTAAAATCAGTTCTACACTCGAAAGACCGGTGTTTTTACGCTAGCTGCGACCTTCATTCCGCGCGACTGTTACGACACCATGTACACCTCTTCCGCGTCAGTGCCCGGGCCGATAAATGGTCTTGGTAGCGACCTCATCGATGGCTCTGGCACCATCAACCCAGCTGCATTGAACAATACAAGTATGACCATGTCTCGCCTGCCAAAGTTCACGAGCCCGTCATTGGATGACGCTGACGGTTGTCGCACCTAGCTACCCTCCACTCTTCGCCGGTTACTGCGTCTGCTACTGGCACAACGAGCAGCTCTGTTAGCATCAACAACACCGCCACAGGCACCGCCACCGCTAGTCCACACATCTCCAGCCCAACCCTCTCGAGAGGCATTAAACGTGGTCGCTCCACCGAACAGTACGAGGATCAACACACTGAGCATGATGCTGCTGAGGATGGTACGTCTATTTGTAATGCCACTTCTCTTTATCATCGCCTCTTAATTGCTTTTTGGAGAAAAAGTCTTTGATAATGCAGTTCTTGAATTTGGAAGTTCTCTGACTGTGAGCACTTACTCTTTAGATGAGCAAGTTCGCCGCAAGCGAGGGAGACCACCAAAGCACCCTCGTCCATCCGGCACGACCCCGACTTCGAGTCCGCTAGCTTCTCACAAACAAGCTAGAGTCCCACTGTCGCAGCAACCGCAAACTCCGCAGCTGTCATCGCAACGGTTGCCCCAGATGTCCAGCACTCCGGTCTCACAATCATCTCCACCGATTCGGACAACTCCCACGAAACCCATGATCAAGGCGTTGCCGACAGTTAGAGATCATACTACCGACCAACTAAGCCCGGAAGGCGACGAATACATACCTAAAGATCATGATGCCAACGGGGAAAAGAAAGTGGACGCATTAGGATACCTTCAAGACGGGCGTACCTACAAATGTCGAACTTTTCATGTGCACAATAGGGGACAGAAGCTCTTCATGTTGGCCACCGAATGTGCCCGGGTCCTAGGATATCGCGATTCTTACCTTCTGTTCAATAAAAACCGGTCTTTATATAAAATTATCGCAAGTCAGGAAGAAAAAGACGACCTAATCGCTCAAGACATCCTCCCCTATTCATATCGGTCACGTCAGATCGCGATCGTTACTGCAAAATCGATGTTTCGACAGTTTGGAAGCAGGGTCATAGTTAATGGACGACGGGTACGTGATGATTACTGGGAGAGTAAGGCCAGGAAACAAGGGTTTACTGAAGAGGACTTGGCGGGAGAAAAGCGACCAGGAGGAGCAAAGGCTAGAGAAGCAGCTGAAGCAGCAAATGCGGGACCGGTGCCGGCTCTCAGCCACGGAGATGTGATCTACAGCAATGCGCCGCCTCCGGATGGGCTCGGACACACGCCCGGGCTACCATCTGGCCTTGGCCCCAGTTTAGCACCGCTTCCAATGATAAACCCCGCTCCAGCCGATGACCCACGGATGAGGGAATACAGCAGCATGCCACGGCCCAGACAGGAGCTTGCTGGACAACCTTATCAGGACCGCAGTCAGAGCAGTGCCACCCCTGAGCTGATAAACCAGGCTTCCCATACGACTGAATTCAACAAGGCCGTTAACCACCAACGCAATTTTCGGGGGCGAGGGTTGGAGGATAACTGGCTCAGGTCGCGAGATCTTCCGGTCTCCGACCAGGGGCTTCCCTCTCTGTCTGGTCACATGGAACCCAATATGTCCTCGTCCCAGTCACTTCAATCTCCGCAGCTGCCCACATCAGGCATGCTGTCATCGGCGCCAATGTCGCAGCAACCACAGCATATGCTTACGGCTCAGTCCTCCTTTGCACAATCGTCAATGAACCATGCATTGCGCGGTGTGTCGCAAGGCATAAGGCCTGAAGAGCTGCATCATCGCACGCCTAATAGTGCTCTCACATCGGCTACGCCCAGTCAAGCCTCGATGTATACCTATCCTCAGCCGCAGCCAATGTGGGGACAGCCGCCCGCTCAGCCTCTAGGGGGCCCTCAATACAATCCTCAGATTCACTCGCAGCAGTCGCCTTCCCCGCATTTGCGGCCACATCAATCTCCACGACACCTGAGTCGTCCTGTTCCGTCACCGCAATTGCACTCCCAACCTCAAACTCACGGCCAGCAAAATCTTCTCCCGGTTGGATACCCTGGTACTACAGGGACACCGTATCCTTCTATGTCTGCTCCAAGGGGACCGTACTCTTCTACCGGTGTTCCAAATATGGGACAGCCTTTCCTTCCAAATCAAAATCAACAGGCCAATGTAGGAATAGGAATGGCCGCAACTGCAACTCACCCAGGTTGGCCTTCTTCCAATACTGGTGGCGCTCTGCAACCAGGTCAGCCACAGCCAGGACCTTCACATAGCGGGTGGTCAGGTACTTTTTAAAGGATATGGAGTTCGTTTTTATATTCCGATTTTCATTCATAAGTTCTGGGAACTTATGCAGCATGGGTGTTGGGTCTTGCATATACAGAACACTGGGCGGTGATGTTGTCTTCGTTATTTTTTACACCGTATTCCTTGATCCGCCCTTTATATCCTGGACGGTTTTCCTACTCAGTTACTATTGCGCCGTCCTTTTTTTTTTTTTGGTCCTTTTTTTCCTGAAAGTGGCATGCTGTCACATTCTACTCACTTTTATTTGTTTTGGGACATGGGCCTGGCTGTATTTTGCCATGTAGGTGGTCGATTGCCTTCTGCTTCAGTTCCGTTTGTAATAATGTTTTGGCTTCGTTTGCGTTGTTATGATCTGAATGATTCAGCCTTCCGCATACTCGATTGAACTCCTCCACTACCCTTTTTTCCCTTGGGAGGTCTTTGATAAGAATTGTAATTACACATCCTATCCGGTGATTTCACATGTATTTGGTCCTTCCCTTCAACTCAAAGAAATGATACCCCAATTATTGGTTTTTGTGCCCTAGTACTCGGGTCAGACTCTCCTATACAGGTCGAGACGAGTATGGTGCAATGATCTCATTTCGCATAAAAGAGGAGATTTTAGCTCGTTCGCCGTTGTCGTCTAGAGTTGTAAAGCGTATCACTGCCGTATTTGCTTCGCTGGTTCAACAGAGCTTCTCAGTTGGTCAAACACCATCGAGATGTAAAGCTTCTGCTTGTGAGATTGTGATATATGATCTAACTAGTTCATGTCTGTTCCCTCCTCGGTAATACAAGAATAGTAAGTGTACCTGCAATATGTCCTATTACTCAAACATGGGTATCTCATTAAATTAGTATAGATCTGTCCTTGCTCCTAAAAAGCCTTGCTGGGATGGGAATTGACGACAACAGCATGCACCTTCAATTACATAGTGGGGGCAAGAAAATAAGGGAACCAAGACCAGGACCTAATATTAGTCACAGGCAATATTCAGGATATCAGACAGCAGTACACAGGACGAGTCTGCAAAGGAATGAGAGGAAGGGGAACGGGCGGAAACCCCGTCCTTTTTGAGCATAGCTAGCTGAAACGACTGGAGGGAAGCAGTTGGAGCAAAGCAGATACAAGGGCTAGAACTGCGCTTACAGCAAGGAAATCCAAAATATTGGAGAAGATTAAGTATTAAGTGGTATCGAGTGGTTAGTATTTGTTCGCAATCATAAGTAATGGGAAACCCCGCAAGGACAAAAGTAAAAATAGCCTGCCCGATCCCATTCACACGTGGTCATACATTCCGCAAAAAGAAGATGCAAGGAAAAGGAGAGGCTTGGTTGGATAAGGCTATCAGATGTTTGGTTATAAGGAATGTTATAACGTATGATAGGCTCTAGCAGAACCGGGTCGAGTTAGACATATGCTCGTCGTGATCGAAGCCCCTCGTCTGACAGGAACATTCCGTGAGCAGACGGCAATATAGGTATGCTTATTTTTGTGATTATAGTACGCCGCCGCTTTCGAGTTCGTGGATCAAAAATCATTTGGGGTGTGGTTCGTGAATATATAGTTCTTTGGTTTCTCATAGTAAACGTGCTGAGCGGCCAGCCTATGAGCTTCTTGCTGATTAGGAAATTCCTCGATCATAAACTCGGCACTGATTCTCCGAGCATCAGGGGCAGAAACGGGCTGTGACGGTGGTAATACAGACGGAGTGAATTCAGTAGACCAATCGCCCCCAACCGCAATGACCGGTGCGCCCAAGTTGCTTTTTTGCGCAACAGGATGGAAACGGGTGGGTTTGCGCAAATTAAAATCCGGTTGCGAATTATCTTCCGAGACAAAGGTTGCTTGCGCCCACGAACCAGGGAACATGGAATCGTTAGCGATGGAGGGCGAATAAGTGTCATACGTTGTGTTAAGAGATGCAGAGAGCGGTGGGTGTGAAGGAAAGTATCGCAACTGCGACAGGTTATGAGGATTATGTGGTGTCCTTGGAGGAGAATGGTTACCCATTGATTGTGGCATGGGAAACAGGCGAGTGCACCGCAATTCATCTGTTGGCGAGAGGCAATAATGTGCATCTATCGGAGTTGGCGGTAGCAGATATTGAAACTCCTCTGGAGTCAACGGAGTGGGCGGCGCCATGCTCGTTGTAACCAACGGAGGGACTATGAATTCGGAATTTGACGCGTTGGTGAAATCCAACGAAGCTGCCACCCCGAGCGGAGAACGCAGGGGCGCTGAGATTTTGCGAACCCCCGCATACCTTGGGCTCAGGCTTGAGCCAAGATTCTGCGAGGATTTGACATGTCGCAAGGACTGGGACGCTCCCCAGACGGGGACTCTTGTGGTTGGAGACATCGAAGATGGACCGGTCAAGGAGCGGCTCGGCCCACTTATTCCAATAGCAGCGGGACGCGGCTGTTTCCGGCGAGCAGCAAGGTCCAGCTTTTTATCGCGGCGACGTGGAAAGGCATCGCTCACTGGTGAAGATATATGGGGGTCATGCGATCCATTCACCGAATCTTTAGTCACAGATATGGTTCCACGCTGGCTTGCGTGCCCGGTACCGTCTATCTCGACAGACGAACAAGATTCACGCCTTTGACCAATTAAGTCTGTCGCACCAAAAGAGAATATTTGTGCGGCCGGAAAAGGCTGCCTAAACGGTTCATCGTTCGAATACAGAGATCTATCCGACATTTGGGAGCGCGCTTCGCATGCACTGTAAGATAAGTGGAAAATGGGTTGGTCAACAGTGTCTGATCCCTCTGCCCATAACCCAGATGGATCCACCCCGATGGTCTGTTGCGAGCTAGTATGCCGACCAATGTCGATTTCTTCAGTGCTGAAGACATCTTGGTGTTGCCTTGAGGTTGTCCAGACCAAGGGCGCAGGTTCAGTCAACTTGGTAATACCAGTGGTTGCATTGTTATCATTAACATTTGAAAATCCACCTCCTGAAGCACAGCGACTACTTCCTCGACTTGTTTCGCCTGCCAATGCTGTTTCGTCAGACGTGCTTAGCGCAGACGAGTTGAGGTACTGCTTTGGGGATGGGAGACTAGCTTCCTCAATGGCGAGATGTGACGGTTTTGATTCATTTTCAGTAGCATCTGGCCCAGAATTGCTATTTTGTTGCGTCGATGCGATCCGCTCTTGCGCAGGATTGGAGGGAATTGTGCGGCCATCTAAGTTTTTTTCCGTCTGACACTTTTGGTTTGCATCGTGATTTTCATTCTTCAATTTTTCAGAGTTCTTTATCGCTTGCACCCTCTCGAATTCCTGTTGCCGTTTCTGTTGCTTTGCTTTCGCCCTTCTGTTTTGAAACCAATTCTGTTAAAACAGAGGGTTAGCTTCAACTTAATGACTAGATGTCGAGTCTTGAAACCTACTGCAACCCGCGGCAAAGTAAGGTTGGTCTGCACGGCTAGCTGCCGCTTAATATTGCTATTGGGTTTCGGATGGGCCTGAAATTGTGCTTCCAGAGTCTCGACTTGTTCCTTTGTCAGACGAGGCCTTGATAGATTTTCAACGTATTCATCGTAGTCACCAAAAGCCGCGGAGTGGCCATAAAAACCGGGGAAGGGGTGAAATTCGTTTGGAGGATAGGCGGTGGAATAAGAGTCAACTGGCGGACCACATTGAGCAAGAGAGGGGACTCCGTAACCAATTGACGTATCGAACGGTCCGACATTGTGGTCTCCATATGGAAATGGGATGTTAATGTAGTTCATTTCAAGAAGATCCCTTTCAAAAGTGAACAGGGCCCAAACAGGTGATCTAGACGTCGGTGCAGAAGGTAGCACGCGCAACCAACATTAATCTCATTGGCTCAGGCGTCAGGACCGTAAGGACATGAAAACGATTCTGTAATGGGAGAACAAGTATCGGATATAACTGTGTTTGGGAGGATGTCAGATTGGGTTCAGTGAAATCGATTACCACTCAGTACGCAGGCGAGCAACGGTGTTTTTTGGTGAATGAGCGACTGCAGAGATAAAGACCCAATAGCAGCAATACGAAGGAGAATAACGAGTGAATATTAATTAGAGATACGCATTAATGATTGACAGAATATTAGGAAATAAAAGAAAGTGGTGATGAGACTAGCAAGCAATTATTGGTGAAGGAGTGGAGGTTGTTGCTAGACCATCGTGGGAGAAGTTGAGCGAAGTGAAAGGAGGAAGAGTGAAGTTGAGTTAGAGTTCTTGGTAACTTTGCATTAAGCTCGGGGGAGGGGAGCCTCACTCAGCGTAGGAAAAGACGTTTCCGGCAATGCATAGCCATTGGTTAACCCCTGACCCGGAGCAGCGGCTGTAATTACGGAGTACGCTTCCTGGAAAAAAGGGCTTGGGAACTGTGTCCTACACAGTTCAGTTCACAGTACACCGTATTGTGCTGTATGATGTACATACAGTACATATACTGTACTGTATATGTCGTGCACATAATGCCGTATGTCTGGCCGTGACTGGATTGATAAGAGGATTTAATATATGTTTGTAGCACGTCATCCGAAATACGTAGTTACTGTACTGCGTACTCTACAGCTAAGTCGTTGACGTTGCGCACGGAGAATATAGCTACGGAATATATGTACAGTACTGTACAGTACTTATGCTGAGAAGCCTTTCTGCTGCTGTGAACTGTACAGTACAATACAATGCATACAAGCATCAACCATGCCGCCTTCCGTACTTGTATGACCAACTCAGCTTACTCCATAGATTGGGTGTCCATGAACTATGTATGAAAATGTTGGCGATGAGATTTGGACTTTGAGGTACTCCCGCCCAACCCTTTTTCTGTTACTGGTCTGACGGAAGGAGACGCTTGTCTCTAAGTCTGCATCGACAACGCATTTTATGTTCGGGCACAAAGTGTGGACGGTGAGATACCGATAGTCAGCGCCGCCGGGAGCCGGAGAAACAGTACTTTATCGCTAAAAGACATTTATACAGGACCTTGCGCGGAATCATAGCTACTACGCGCGCAAGTATCCAGGAGACACAAGAGTCATCAATTTCTGAAAACCTTCGACGTGCATGTTTCTGAACTGCGTAGTAGGAATGGAGCAATGTCCCGATTACATTTTTTTCGAACACCATTCAGTATTCCAGGCACCCAAGCACAATTACGGGAAGATTGAAGGCCCCTGGAGACGCTAGGCGGTGTCCGGTAACTACTGCTTTTGAAGCCCCAAGATTCCCCAGTTATTAACTATTCGCTAGTCCCTGGTCTAGAGAACCATCTACGTCGTACGTACATAAAGGACAAGTGGTATTCTAAATACATCGCAAAATAGTTGGCGGTAAACAAGTGGTAATCTCTATATCAACATCATCTCAAAGGCTATTTGAAGCAATTCTGAATTTCCACCTGTGCCAGGCCGTCTGCTTTTAGCAGTTTCAGACTTCTAAGGTCTTGAACGATCCAGTCAGCCCCGGCATCTTTTAACTGAGCGATGTCATGGGTCGTTGCAAGAGCTAGAACCTTGAATCCCGCCGCCTTGCCTGCTTTGATGCCTGAAGGGGCATCCTCAATAACAAGAATGGAAGCGTTTTCGTTGAGTCCAAGCTGCAATCGGCCCAGCTGGTAACATCGAGGATCCGGCTTCCCAGCCTCGACATCTTCTGCAACAACAAGATTTTGCGGCCGCGCAAGCTTCAAAACATCTAGCCAACCATCGACTAATGCGCGCGTGCCAGACGTGACTACCGCCCAGGGTGCACAAGCCCGGTCAAGGGCATTCAACATATCTCTAGCACCTGGGATTTCGACAGCGTCGGTGCCATAAAGTTTGGGGATCTGTCCCTCAACACGGCTAACATCTAAGTAGCCCAAAATGTACGAATCAGCATTCCGTTCCTTATACGGCATCGAGAATTTAGAAGCAAACAGCTCACATTCCCAGTTAGCCCTGTCAGGTGCATGAATTCTCAGGACGTCAATGCTTCTACGTCCGTGCGATGTCGCAAGGATCACCGCAGGGTCGATGCCGATTTCTGCTCCTATACTATAACTCACTCAGAAACGCCTGTGCTGCAACATGACCCCATGGAATCAAGTATCTTAAACTGACCTGTGCCAATGTTTCACAATCGCTGTACCGAAATTAAAGCGTAATGTCAGCAATAGTTCTAGTCTGAAGGAACAGATACCATTACACAGTAGACTAACCGTCTGTGGAATCTACTATCGTTCCATCGAAATCAAAGAGCAAGCCATCGAAGGTATAGACTTGTGACGCGCCAGAAAAGGCTCCCACCGACCCCATTTTTTAGTGCGACTTTCAGATGCAAATAATGACCCTCGGGGTTCTCTGATTTATACAGTAAGTAAGGGTCGTTTTCCGTAAAGACCTGATATTGGTTAGAAATTGCCCTCCGGGCAAACGGTTAAAAACCAAGTTCGAAGCATGGCGTACGTAAGTACAGTAGTACGGAATACTGTATACTTAGTTACCTGTGCAGAGTACGGAGTACTGTATGTACTGCACTGTATTATGCATAGGAGTGCTTTAGAGATTCTCGACCTCGAGAAAGGTCAATATTCAAGATGGGCAGGGCCAGAGCACGGGATGCCACATGGGCCAAACTTAGCGATTTATTGCCTGTAGCAATAAGACCGATTGCTAATATGGTAAGCCAAAAAACGGTAAATATTGACACTCCCTACTTCGCGCATATGCGTAATATGAAGTATTGTACGGAGTACATGAAGCATGCATTGTACAGTATGTACTGTACCGTACGTACTTTCACTACATACATTGATCGTATTACTGTACAGTACATGCTATCTAATATATACAGTATAGTATAGTACAGTATTATCCCTTCGTCTGTCAGAAAATAGCTTTTCCAAGCTTCTCGATACACCTCCAAAATCGACGTATCGTACTGTACCAATCAAGAAACCTACCACATCACACTTAGCCAATGACAGAATTCCGACAATACGAGCACTCCTAAAAGCTAAAAAGGGCATTTCTGACCACTGACAGATCAAACGATAAGGTCTCAACGACAAGACTAGGAAAAAAACTTCAATACTACTCTTGGCACTCGTGACCTACACGATCCACAACTGAGAAAAGAACTTCTGAGAATACGAAGACTTCATAAGAAGGTGACTTGTGAATGAATCACAGAGAAGATGGTGAAACTTGGTATGTGCGGGATAAAATCAGTTTTTTCTCTCCCTCCTACAAGAATACCTGCATACTGATTACGCGTCTACCTCCTAGGAAAGAGTTCGAAAAGGACTCCGGTCCGTTTGCGCCACAAGATTGAAAAAGCCAGTGCAGCGAAACAGAGAAAGCAAAGAAAACTAGCGAAAAAGGTTCGCTACCTCAAGAGGATATATATCAGAAGCATCTCGCCCACTGACCTTTTCATAAGAATCCCGAATGGCGTTCCAAGCTGAAGAAAGATCCTGGTATTCCGAACCTTTTCCCATATAAAGACAAGATCCTTCACGAGATCGAGGAAAACAAACGATTGAAGGAAGAAGAAGCCTCAAGGATACGGGAAAAGTCGCGACAACAAACTGATGGTGTGGACTCATTACCCGATGCTGGGCCAGCACATAACGAGGAGTTTGAGGATGACGGCCTGTTGGACCGGATGGAAGATGACTGCGACGAATCCAATCCTATGGCTGCTCTGCTAGCTTCGGCGAAAGCAAGGGCGGCGGAGTATGCTAGCCAAAATGATGACGAGGAATATGACGAAATGGATGAAGATACCGAAGATACGGATGAAGGCGCCAGTGGTCTTCGTGATGCCGATGAGCGCACGTCATTGAACCTCGGTTCAGCTCCTCGCTCAAAAGACACCTCGAGGAAGGCTTTTGATAAGTTATTCAAAAAAGTCATTGAAGCGGCTGACGTGATTCTATATGTTTTGGATGCCCGGGACCCAGAAGGCACAAGATCCAAGGAGGTGGAGCGAGAAATAATGGCCGCGGACGGCGGATCGAAACGCTTGATTCTTATTCTAAACAAGATCGATTTGGTTCCCCCGACGGTTTTGAGGGGCTGGCTGTTGTACCTTCGAAGGTACTTTCCAACACTTCCCTTGAAAGCCTCTACAGGAGCAGCGAACACTGGCGGTTTTGATCACAAGCAAATGACGCCAAAAACAACCTCTGAAACCCTCTTTAAAGCGCTGAAATCCTATGCTCATAACAAGCAGTTGAAACGTTCTGTTTCTGTGGGGGTGATTGGTTATCCGAACGTAGGAAAGTCCTCTGTGATCAATGCATTAACTTCGCGAATGAGCAGAGGTGTTTCATCTGCCTGTCCAGTTGGTGCCGAGGCGGGGATTACTACCAGTTTACGGGAAGTCAAACTTGATAACAAACTAAAGCTGATTGACTCCCCGGGGATCGTCTTTGCCAATTCCGAGAAAGCAAATTCATCTTCTAAAAAAATAAACGAGCAGGCGCGCCTTACCCTCCTCAATGCCATTCCGCCAAAACAGATTACCGACCCTGTTCCTGCTGTTACGCTCCTTCTCAATAGGTTGTCATCTTCGCAAGAACTCCTTTTCCAGATTCTTGATTTCTATGGCATTCCACCCCTTTTCCCTCTGAATGGCGACAAAACAAACGATTTTCTCATCCAGGTGGCCAGGAAGAGGGGAAGGTTGGGGAAGGGCGGTGTTCCCAATATTAATAGCGCGGCTATGACTGTCATTACTGACTGGAGAGACGGGCGGATCCAGGGATGGCTAGAAGCCCCTGTTCTCCAGGTTGCGTCCGCATCAAGCGCCCCGGCAGCAATATCTGCTTGTCTTGGGCCGGACACGAAAGAGATTGTCTCTAGTTGGGCGAAGGAATTCAAGCTAGAAGGCTTATGGGGCGACGACGGTGATGATGATGCGCATGGAATGGTGGAGTAACCGGCCTGTTTGGTTCTGATGTTTTGTTTGGCGTATTGTGGGTTTGCAAAAAGCTGGCAGATGCTCTGGCACCTGGATTTAGAAAAATAGGTGGACTGTTACTCCGGACTCATCAGGGGCGCTCGAAGTTTTTCATGGTTGTATAGGAAAACGAGGCATGCAATTTCCAATGATGAGAACGAAGTGCCGTAATTTTATTATGCTACGACCATGTGAAGTTGATTCGTAACTACATACCAGCGCAATTTGCAATCGTGGTCCTAAGCACATTCACTTGCCATTCGAAATAATTCTACTTTGTACTGTACTGTATGTATTACTGTACCTATTGTACGTACTGTATTTACATACAGTGGGCTACGATAAGTGAGTGGTCAGCAGCATTTTACACCAAAATCGGCCACTTTCGACCTAGTATTTCCGCGTACCTGTATATGTAATTGCACTCGGCGTTTGTAATCTGCAGAGAGTTCGATCTGGCATTCAACATATACGAGACAGACATCAGCAGCTGCAAGCGTTGAGATGCAGTTGTCGTCCGAAGCTCAGAGAGCGCAAAAAAGTGCCAAGAAAGCCAAATTTGTATGGGAAAATCAAAAATTACCGCGTGGATCAACTTCAACGCGTCCACCACGAGCGATATCATTTTGCAGGACAAAGCGCTCAGATATGCTGCGTGCCTCATAAATATCCCAAGGCTATACAAAGCTCGAGTTGGGTTACATACTGGAATACACAGGAATACCCCGCCGAAAGTGGGCACTTTTGGTGTATATCGCTACTGACT